>JALRMF010000630.1:0-19055 GCA_026120015.1 Dendrostoma leiphaemia
TATATTAAAAGAAGATAAAAATAAATGAAATATTAAAGAAATGCTATAAATTAAAATTAAAAATAAATTATATAACTTAAAAAACTTATTAAAATGCTTATGTAAATATATATTAATATTTTTTAATTTAAATAAAGCTAAAAGATTATCTTTAAAATAATAAGCAAATTACGCTATTTTACTTTAGAAGAAAGTAACCCTTTTATATTTTTTTATTTAATAATTCTTTAAAAAAGAGTTGGAAATCCTTTGCAAATACTTTAAAAAATAATTAGCTTATAGTAAAATCTGCCCTAGCTAAAGTTTTGCTAGTGCTTTTATTCTTTTTACTTTTAAAAGTAATAAGAAACTAAGGCTATGTGTTAATTATTATAAACTTAATAAAGTTACTATTAAAAACTGCTATCTTCTTTTGCTTATATTAAAAATCCTAGATTGTTTCTTTAAATCTAAAGTATTTTTTAAGATTAACTTTATTAATATATATTATTAAATTTAGATTAAGAAAAGCAATAAATAAAAAACAGCGTTTTAAATATATTATAGGCATTATAAGTACTTAATTATGCTATTTAGTTTAATAAATGCCCTTATAATATTTTAAAGTTATATTGCTAAAGTTTTTAGTAATTATATTAATGTTTTTATTATAGTATACTTAAATAATATCTTTATTTTCTCACTAGATAAGGAGATTTACTAAAAGCATTTTTAAGCAGTTATAAATTAATTAATATAGAATAAACTTTACGCTAAGCTATTAAAGTATTTCTTTTTTTAAAATAAGCTAAAATTCTTAGAATTTATCGTTAATACCTAAGGTGTTTAAATAAACCTTTAACAGATTAAAACCATCTAATACTAGCTAATACCTATAATATACCAAGATATTTAAAGCTTTATTAGATTTTGCAATTTTCATTAACGCTTTATCTATTAATTCTTAGAGATTGCCCAACTATTAATAAGCATATTAAAAGATATAAAGCAGGGTTGGAAATCTAGATTGTTTAATTTAAAAGCGCTAGAGTATGCGTTAGCTTTTAACGCCTTTTGCTAGCTTAAATTAGCTTTTTGTATCGCTTTACTCTTATATTACTTTAACCTAAAGAGACTCTGCCAATTATAAACTAACGCCTTTAGCTATGCTATTTTAAGTATTTTCTTTTAATTATAAAAGGAGAATGGCAAGATAATATAACACTTAATTACATTTTAGTCTTAAAAGCTAAGTAATATAAAGAGTAAGTAAAAGATATATAACTAAGAAATGTTTACTATTGTATTATTATTTAAGCAGTGGCAATATTACTTAAAAGAAGCAGGATTTTTTTTTTATTCTTTTAAATTACCTTAATCTCAAGGGATTTATAAAAGCTAAAAAGCTAACAGCAAAATAAATTCATTGGCTTATATACTTATTAGGGTTTAATTTCTAAATTAAACATATTTTAGGCAAAAAGAATCTGGCTAATGTGCTGTCTTAAAGACTAGATTATATTAAGGAGCGTCCTTAACTGCCGCCGACAGCTTTTACAGACTTTTATTTTAAAATTATTGCTTTTATCTAAGCTAGCATTATAATTCTAAAGAGCTTAAAGGCTAAAGACTAATTAAACCTAGCTAATTTACAATTGCATTTAATTATGTAAACATATAGCATTAAAGTATATAATAATACCTAAAAGTATAATTAAGTAAATTTGCAAAACTTATTTAATAACTAGCTTAATTTTGCAAACTTAGCGCTAGGTAAAAAACAATTATTCTTAAAAAGCCTAGCAAGCATTGCAGCCGTTAGCCTTAACATATATGCTGCATTGCCTCCCTTTCTATTAATAAAATTAATATAAATTAGACAAAAGCTAGATCTTTAAATCTAAAAAATCAAATATACGCTCTTTAGCAACTGTTCTAATATATTACTTTAAAAATATAAAGTAAAGAATAAGCTCTTATATTACCGTTTGCGCATATATATTTCTAAACAATAAGCATTACAACAAAAAATTCTAAAGGTTTTTTATAATTTACCGCTAAGTACACATTAAAGATTTTAACAGACTTTAGCTAATATTAGCCACTTATTCTTTTAAAAAAAATAAAAAGTAACGTTAAAAAATATACTATTAAATATCCAACATATTAATAAAGCTCCTTACACCGCTATTGTTTATATAGCAAGTTAGCTAGCTTATTATAGCTATCTAAGCCTATAGCTAAGCTATTAATAGAGTTTAGCATAATAATAAACTAGTTAATATAATCTTTATAGTTATAAATTAATATAGCAAAATATTATTATTTTTTCCAGTGCTAAGGGACATTAATGCCTATAAACTTACTTAGCTATTTTATATTAAGATTAAAACTAAGTATAAGCTGCCTAAAGGCATTATATTAAACAAAGGTCTAATCTTTACTAGCTAATTTTAAAGAGTATTAATAAATAAAAGCATAGCTTTTAGATTTTTAACAGCGTTTTATCTTTAAACAAATAAATAAATAAAATAAATAAATTAAACATTAAAGTATTATCTCTAATGTTTTATTAATAACTACTAAATAAACTAAGCTATATTATTACTATTAGTATATTTTATAATAAACTTTGCTATTAGCTTAATAAGTAATAAAATATTATTTAAAATATTATATAAATTTCTTCCTTTATTTTCCCTTAAACCTAATAAATTTAAGAAAGTATATAGCAGAGGCGCTGCTTACCTAATAAAGACAGAGAGAATTCTAGTAGTTAATAATAAGCTAAAAAAATTATAATAACTTTAAATATTGCTATAAAAGCATTAAATATAGGCAAATAAAGTAATAATAAAATATTATAATTGTAAACATTAGCTTATATTTTTTAATATAGGATTATAAATGCTATTATTTACAAAAAACCTTAAGCTTTAAAGACTTAGAAAACTCTAACTAAGATATATTAAACCCTTTAAAATTATTAAAAAAATCAATTGCTAAGCATACTAATTAATGTTGCTAAAAAAGTACTTTTGCAAATATAATATCTTTTATATTAGCTTTTTAAAACTATAGAAGGAGAATTAAAAAAAGCTGATATAAAAGCTGGCAAATTTACTTAACTTTAAAGAAAACAATATAAAGTAAAAGATTAAAGAAATCTGCAATAAGATAATCTTAAATAATAATATCTACTATTTAGTAAAGTAGAAAGAATAGCTAAGTAAATATAATGAATAAATCTTTAAAAGCAACCTAAGAAATGCTAAACAAGCTATTTAGCAGTATAAAAAGTTTAAAAAGAAACGTTGCTAGGCAAAAGAAAACTAAGCTAACAATAAAGACAAATTAGCCAAAATCCCTTAGAGAAGTTAACTAAAGAAAAAGAATTAATAACTTTAAAGAGTTAAAGAATTATTCTATATTTGCAAGGATATACTAGCTTAGATATCTTAGTTAATATTATTAAATAAAACAAATTATAATAAAAATAAGCTATAATATTAAACATTTATTTCTAAGATATAATCTAAAATAAAACCCTGCTTACTTATTAAAATAAAAAGCATAATAAAGCATATAAATCTAAGCTTATTTATTTAAGATAATTATAATAATGCTATAATTATCGCTAAATTAGAAAAACTTATCTAAACGTAGAATTTAGAAATTTAAAGTTAAAATATATGCATCTTTGCTTATATTAATAATACCTTAAACTAACAACTTTTCTTAAGAAATTTAAGTATTAAGTTAAAAGCAAGGCAAAGCAGCAATATTTTTACAAAGGCTACATTAGCGCATTTTAATAATGCTATTTAAGCTTATAAAACTCTCGCTAACAATCGCAAAGTTATTGTTTACCATTCTATTAAAGCTTATTTTTAATAAGTTAAATAAAAAGTATAAATACTTATAAAATAAAGTAACTTATTATACTAAGCAGCAAAAGCATTACAAAAGCATTTTTTTATATAAGCAAGCGTTATAGAAATTATATTAAGCTATTAAAAGAGACTAGCGATAGTAGAAACTTATTATAAAGATTAATTAATTAGCTAGCTCTGCTTAAAGGCATAAAGAAAAAATACTTATAATAGGTCTCTTTAACAATATTATAGGCTTATTGCCATTGTTAAAACTATAGAAAAAATCAATACTAAAAACACACTTTTAATTAACAGTACCGCTAACAAACTAAAGCACATTCTAAGCATTATTACTTTATAAAGTATTAATAATGTTATTATTAAGCCTAGGCATTTTAATAAAAAGGATGCTTTTTAAATTGCGCTTGCAGGCAGCTAAAATCTTATTAACATATATAAATATAATATTATTTATATAATTAATTATATAAAGGAAATAAAAATAAGGATAATAATAGAGATAAAAGGTGTTTTACTTATTAAAGGCAAAGCTTTTAAGAAATTAAGCAAAGCTATTCTTAAATAGCTTTTACCGCTGCTAATTAAGAAATTAACGCACCTTAAGGCGCTAAATAAGCTAATAAACTATATAAAGTTAAAATTAAAGCTAAGCAAGGAAAAAAAAGGTAATAGTACTTACTCTTTTTATTAATTAAAACCTAGAAAAAGTTAAATATAGGCTTAAATGCATAGTAAAGTATAGTAACAACTAGTAATTAACAATTAAAAATTAAAAGTAGAAAAGGAAACTAAGCATTGCGCAATAAAATAAATTAATAATTAAAGGCAATAAGCAGTTTAAAGTTATTATATAAAAGAGAAAAGTTAAGGTTGCAAATTAATAAGTAGGCTAGGTATGCGATTTTATATCTAGATTATAGAAAGCTTAGGCTATTTACTTTGCTAGCTACCGCTTACTAATTATAGCCATTGCTATTATAAAAAAAAGGGATAATAAGGTAATTCTGCTACATAAGCAGGCTATTATGCACTTTTAAGCAATAAGCTATTAAAAAATTTAAGCAAAAAAGTATAAGGTTAAATAAACCTAAGAGGTTAAAAAAGCAACTAAAATTGCAAGAAAAGGTTAAAACCTAAGTAATAAGTTAAAGGAAAAGTAACTAGGTAAATAGTTGTAAAAAAGGCCATTAGCCTTGTTACTAACCACTATTACCATTATTACTATTTTTTTTATTCTAATTTAAAGATTGCAAAAAAGGCGTTCAAAGGCGACTGCTACTAGTAGAAAGACAATTGTTACGACTAAGGCTAAGGAGACCTAGTTATAAAGTGTAGGGTTAAAGTTTGCCGGGGCCTTATAAGGACTCTTCGGCAAAGCTGTACAAAGACCAGCACTTTCCTTTTTTCCCTTTAAGATTTAGTTTAATATAACAGCTATACCTAAGCAATTAATCCTTCCTCTCTCTACAACTAGTATAGTTGTTTTGCCTAGTGATCTTTGTGTCTAACAAGTTGTTTTACTAGTAGTTAAGGTAAAATTAAAGGTATTATTTTAAGATTTAATTTATTTATTTTATTTATTTGTTTATTTCTAAGTAGTAAACTATGCTAAGCTTATACTTATTGCTAAGTTATTTTATAAGAGACTTTTAAAAGTTTAAGGCAAAAAGCTTATTTTTATTGCTAATAACTTTCTTTAGCATTTTATAATTGCTTAAAATTATTTTAGAAAAAATATAAGTAAAATTTTCTATAATGCTAGATTTTTTATAAAAGATAAAGTAAGCATGTGTATCTGGTCCGATCTGGTCTGCGGCGGTCTAGTGGGCTAAGCCCACGGGGAACTGATTTCCGTATTGGGACTAGTGGGCATTTACGTTAGTGAATGCTAGCCTACAAAGACTGTATTATACGCTAGATAGATTTATTTTTTTTCTTTTAATTAACTACCCTTTTGACTGCTTTATTAACCTTATTTATTGTAAGGTTTAAAGTAGAATAGAGGGCTAATTATTGTAGATATATAAAAATAATTATTTTTGTTAGAAAACTTTTAGATTTATAAAAAGTGTATGTAAATAAACTAATAATTGTAAAATAAACGCAAAATAATATTCTTTTATTTTTTTTATTATTTTTTTTATTTATTAACTGTTATGATGGACTTTACCAAATCTCTTAAGCCACTAGGCGACCCTTTTTAAGCTTTAAAGGGTTTTTATAGTTATTTTTTAGGAAATTTATTTGCTGGCTTAGGAAGCAGCCTGGGAAGCGGCATAAGCAGTGGCGATTAAGCTTGTTTATTTAGTTAAGAGGGTAGCGAAGCTGGAGGAGCTTTAGTATAATTGCAAGGAAGCTTTATAGACAAAGACTTTTTGAATACTTTTTTTATAAAGTAGGAGAGTATTAAGAATACTAATGCAGAATTAAAGAAGATGGTAAATTGCTTTGCTGATTAGTTTAATAATTAAATAGCTAGTTGAGCTGCTTTAGAGACTAAAGTTAATAAAAACTAAGTAGCTTTAGTTGCGCTTTATAAGTAGTTAATTAAATAAATTATAATGATTAATATTAAATATAGCAAGATAATAATATATATTAGAGATATTAATATTAAGCTGATGGGCGCTGGCTATTATAATGCTAAAGCTATTAAAGCTAGCCTTTTAATAGCTACTAAGCTTAACCCAGCGCTATAATTATATGCAGGCGTTAATACTTAATGTAGAGCTTATTGTTTGGATGGCACTTTGAACTTTGACAGCCTTTATAGTAACTTGGAATAGTGGGAAATCTTTATTAAAATAGAGAAAGCTATTAAGGAAATGTTTTTATAAATAATTTTAGATTATTAAGCTTTTGTTAACATAGAGCATATATATAAGAATAAGGTAACGTTTTTCTTTTATCTAAAGATCTTTTGCGCTAATTATACTATTTTAGACTATTTTTAATAAATGTAAATATTGCTAAAGAGTATGCTAATCTTTTATGAGAATTAGGCAATAAGAGTTGCTTTAAAACTCTTAAGAGACTTTTAATAATTTAAAATATAAATAAAAGCTTATTATTAATTAACTTAGGCGCTATTTGTTAAAAGCATTATTTAAGTTTTAAATAACTATAATGCTGTTTACTTTTTCTTATGTATATTTATTACTTTTTTATTATTTAAGGATAAAGGGTATTATAATTTTTTATAGCGCTTTAGAGATTTTTTCTTTTGTTTATTAGCATATAATTAATAATTTAAGGGCATTTGCGCAGTTTTTATAAATAAGATTAAAATGTATTAGCTAAGCTTATATAGCTAGATTTTCTGCGACGTTGATTAGTATAATTATATAATTGCTTAGATTATTAAAGAGATTGTTATTTGTGCGTAGTTTTATAATTATTAAGTGGTAGAGTTGTATATTTATAGTATATTAGCTGTTATAGTATAGTTATATAACGCTACTGCGCTATATTATAATCTTAAAGTTTTTTTAGCTACTTTAGACTGCTTAGGCACTATTAGCCTAGCACTTATTAATGCTATTATAATTTTTATAATCTTAGACTTTTAGTTTAATAACTATATTGTTTTTTTAATTGGTTATATACCTGCTAATGTTAATTAAAACAATAGCGCTAGTTTTAGTATTATTTTTATTATAGCAGCTATAGCTTATAAGAGTAGTAATAAGTGCTATAATTATGGTAAAATTAGTTATTAGGCTAAAGACTATTGTTAAAAGGTGGTATTTCCCAAGCTTTATCAATCAATGGGCCAAAAGGTCACCTTGAAGGGGGTGCTCTTTAAGGATGATAAAGCCTTGTATAAGGTAAAGACTTTTTTTAGAAATAAGCGCAATATTTATTTTTTTATTTTTTATAAACTTTGAGTTTATTTTATAGTTAATAACAATAAGGATAATAATAGATAAATGATTAATCTAAGCCTTTTTAATTGCTTAGCAAATGATTTATTTAACGCTAACTTATAATTTATTATTAAAGATTAGCTAAAAGATAAAGAGTAGAGATGCTATGGCATTTATTATATAAAAGTAAGTGTAAATGAAAACTCTTTTTTATTATAAGACAAATACTCTACAAGAAAGAGTAATAGCGATTTTTATAACTTTTTTAAAGCATAACTGCTTTTAGGTAAAAAGTTTATTGTTTTCTTTAATTATGGCTATTTGTTGATATAACTTATATTTTTAATAATTTAGTAACTAAGTTATAGACTAAGCTGTATTAAATAAGGCGGCTAGCTACAATGCATAGCATTAGAGGAAAAGGTCTGCTTATAAATTAGAATGTTATTATTAATGGCTAATTTGCTATAATAAATGGCTGGTTAAATAGCTTTTTAGTAGCAGGTGGCATTATATTTAATAGCACGTTTCTAGGCAATCTTATACTTGGCAAATTAGTATTTTATAAGTAGGGCGTTACTTATAGAGACGACCTTTTCTATGGCTAATTAATTATCTTTTATATATATTATAGCTAATTAACTCTTTTACCTAATTAAATAACCTTAAAGATATATTATATAAGTAAGTAGAGTTATATAATAAAAGAGGCTATAGAGCTAATAAATAGAGGATAAAAGGCATAGTAGAGCAAAGGTATACTTATAAATAAACCTGATATTTTTTAATATTTTTAAGAGTATAAGACTTGTTTTTCTAGCTTTTTTAACTTGGCTAAAAGGAAGACCAAGGCTATTTGCAAGCTTTTAAAGGTATAGTATGCAATTAATATAAAAGATAACCCTTTATTTAGGCAAGCTTTATAATAATATAGTCTAGCTTAAGAATAAGCAATTTATAATTTTATTAAGGTATATAATAGCAAGTTAATATAGCTAAGCAAGTCTTTTTAGGCCTTTGCTTTATATCTTATGCTAAAAAAGTTATTTAAGCAAACTATTAAGTTTAATAAAGATAACTTTTAGGTAATATAGCGCTTTTGCTATAATTATTACAAAATTAATATTTATATTAAAAAATATATATACTCTTTGCTTAATATAATAAATTAGATTTAATGCGCAGCAGGCTATTATTAGTATGCGTTTTTAGACTTAAAAGATAGGTTTTAGCATATTTTTATCTACTTATTTAATTGCAAAAAAATTGCTTTTTTTACTTTTAATAGTTTATATTGTTGGTAAGTCAATCTCCGTATACGAAGAGGTCTGAATGGGGGGTGAAAACGAGTGTATTGCTATTGTTGTTGATGATGTCTGGCAGAAGGAACGGAAGGGAAACTATCGTTGTATGCTAAAGGGATTAGGCGTACACGCGTACGGTCTCTTCTAATTGCCGTCGGGCTGTATTGGCCCGGCTAGCCATTTAGCTAGCTGGTTTCTTCTGGTGGCCGTATGCCTCCGGTCTAAGGCGGACTAGGCTATTGCTATAGCTATTAACCTATACTGGCAGTTTTTTGTATCGGCTCGTAACCCCTCGTTGTACGCTTTGAAAAATTAGTTTAAAACTCAAGCCATAGGCAATCAGTTGCCTAAATAGGAAAGAAACGAGTGATAGTCGTACTGTATAAAGGAAATATACTTATTGCTTAGTTTATAGGCCTTTGAACAAAACCCTTTACTTGTATCGTTAACTTGTTGTTGTTAACTAGGCGTTTTAGCGCTTTATTTAGTGTAGCTTTTGTTATGGCGTTGGCGGGGTTGTCGTTGCTATTAACTTATTATACCTTTGTAATCTTGCGCCGTTTATATAACTGACGTAGAGCTATTATATTAATTATTAGCCTTTTTTTCCTAGTTGTACTTAATTTGACTAGGCACTTGTATAAAGAATACAAGTTTATATAGACGACTAAGGGCATTGTGGGAAAGCCGAGTCTATCGGTTATTAGGCGGAGCGTCGTTTCTATCGAGAGACCGATATTAAAAGCGTTAACGGTTCCGTAGATCTCTAACGCCAAAGAGCTCCAAGTAACCCTCTTGCACTTAGTAGAACTCCAGTGCACAAGGTTTCTCGTTAATGTAAATTAATCGTTAGTATCGGTCTTATTTCCAATCGCCAGAATGAATCTAATCTAGGAGCTTAAATTTTTGTTGCCGGCTAAGGAGTCGTTGACAAATGCAAAAAGCTTAGCCATCGCCAGATTAAGGGGGATATATTATAGCCCTTTTGATAGGTTACTAAGTTGCTATTATAGGCGACCATTAAGCTTTATATAGTTACCTTTATTAGGGTCCTAAATCTAAGCGGCAATAAATAGGTTGAAAAAGGCCTTTGATTGGCAAATCAAGGCGATATAGGCACTATAGGCGCGTTGCTCTATATATCATTGGGCTTAGTTAGCTGACTTAGGATTAATAAGAATGATTTTGGTGCCTTGACTCTTTTGCTTTAAGTCTAGCTTAGTTTCATTTATCGTTAACGTAACGCCGTTAAAATCTAAAGCAGTATTAAGGGAAAGGAAGGTCTTAGCCTTAGCCTTAAACTAGGCTTTTTGCAACTTTTGGTCTTTTAGTGCTAAAAAAGCTAACATAGCTAAGATAAAGGTATTGTTAGTTTGCATACCAACAAAGCCGAAAGTCTTTAGAGGTTTGTTGGTAATTAAAAGGCACGGGTCGTAGGTTGAAGTTAATATATTAAGCTTTTCCCAGTAGTAGCCCTAGTACGTAGCAAACTAGTAAACGCTTGCTTTAGCAATGCTATAAAGTAGCTTAATTACCCTAATAATAGTGTTCTAGGGGTATTTAGTCTATAGCGCAGCCAAAATAGCAGCTAGTATAGTATGTATAAGTTTGATTTATAACTATGGGTATGCCTGGGTAATGTTGCGTAACGATAGCGTTATGCTGCCTTGCAATAGTAACAGGGCAAGGGCCAAAATCAACCGCTGGCTAGCACGTTGAATCGTAGGGGACTGCGTCAGAATAGACGCTTTCTTCTCGTCATTGTAGCCTTGTATAACCAAGCATAACTTTTCGTAAAGCTTAGTAGTCTTATCCTTAACTTCCTATATTATTTAGGCTTTAAAGATGCGGTGGCCATTATGCCTAGCTTTGCTATAGCGTTTAAAGCTAAAAACGCCATAGCTAACAAGGTTATCTACCTCTTAGGCGTCAGACGCTTTAAACGGCTCTCCTAGGGTCGTTATAATGCCATTGTTCCTTAACTTAACGGCAAGGTTATAGTTATCCTCTTCCTTCCTTGTTAGAAAGGCGCTAGCCGGCTTGTTCTTTGAGCCAGGGGGTCGTCCCCTTTGCTTAGGCCCCGTAGCAACTATAATTATATCGCCAACGGCACCGACGGCATTAGCGGCGTTATCAAAAGGCTAATAGTCTTTATTATTGGTTGCTAGGGAAAAAGGAGGAGCGTTGGTATTAGGGTTGCGATAAGTGGTCGCTAAGGAAAGAGGAGGAACGAAGGTATTAGAGTTGCGGTAGTAGGGTTGGAGGATGGTTGATTTAAAGGTAGCAGGCCCGTTGGGCATTTTAAGGGTAACGTTGTAACCGTTGACGGCTGCAATCTTATAGGGCCCCTGCCAGCCGTCCTTCTCTCGCTAAACCTATACCTTACTCTAAAGTGGAAGCTTAAGCACGTCTACAGTAAACGGTTTATTCCAAGTGTTAAAGGCGCCCTTTACTTAGCGCTTAGCTGCTGCCTTGCGTAATGCTTTTATAGCCTTTTGCACCGCCTCGGCTCTTTTAATAGTTAATAGCGATAAGGCTGAATTAGTTGTTATATAAGGGTATGCGCTAAAAACGAGGAGGGTAGAAACGAGCCCATAGGGTTCGATAGTATCATTGACGGCCTTAAGGGCCATTTGCAAAATTGCTTCGTTAGACGTCGTACTATAAAGCTCGTTGTACAAAATGTCAAAGGCTTATTAGAGTAGAGCGTAGTACCGTTCTAGCTTGCTAATAGACCAATAGGCTTTAATAAAGACCTGTTTACACGTGATTTCCATTAGCCTAGCTTCTAATCTGAACTTTATAGAGGCAAAATTAGTGCCGGCGTTATATATAATTACGTTGGAAGGTCTTTGATAAGTATTAATCTATAGTAGGCGTAAAGCTTTCCAAGTGTCTTTAGCCGATAAAGATGGAAGGAAACGGCCGCTGTAGAAAGCTGTTAAAGAATCTAGAACGTAAAGAACGGGGCGATTTTTGAGATATATAACGTTTGCAAAAATCTCATAATTAAACTTATAGTCGTTTTTTAAAGTAAACTTAAAGCGCTAGAGAGCGTTGCTATGCAATTAGCAATAGTAATAAAACTTCTCAATCAACTATAGTATATCCTTATCAACATCATTATAACCAGCCTTTTTAAGCAGCTAGTAAAGTTAGTACGTTGCTAGGTGGCCAAAGCGACGATAGAGGCGTCGTAGCTTTGTTTCTGTGAGGAAGACGCCTGCTTATTCTTCCTTGCTTAGAAAAAACCACGGGTAGCCCTATTTGCGTATAATGGGGACGGTTTTATTATTATAGATAAGTTGGTCTGTTAGGTTGTTGAATTAAATGCATAGTTGGTCTATATCTGCGAGGCAAAGTAAAAAGGGCGTTGGAGCATCTAGCATATAAAAGTTAACGCGCCTAATCAAAGTGTTAACGGCGATAGTTTTAATTAAGTTTATTACTAATCCTTTGCCAAATTTAATTAAGGCTTATCTCGCTATTAACTTATTAAGCTGAATAAAAGGGTCCTTTCGTTGTAGGGCAAGGAATTGCTTCTTTCTAGCTATAGATACCTTTGCGGCACTTATATTAAGTAGTATGCCTTAAAATCATAACTAGGTATAGCGGTTTTTAATAAGGAATTGCGTGGCGTCTATATTAGGGCCATCAGCAAAATAAACGTTATCGCTAATAAGGCAGTATAGAAAGCCTTAGTTTACAAGCTAAGTAAAGGCTCTAGTCTTCTCCTCGTAGTCCTTATCGTCGTCGTTAACCTTATCTTCCAGCCATATTTAGTCTGCTTTATTACCTTCGTAACTCGCTAAATACGTCTCAAAGCTATTAAGGTTATTGCCGTTAAACTAGCAGTCAGCAATAAACTAGTTACGTAATCGATCGCATTCTTTTTGGGAGTATTTTGTTAACTAACAACTTTCTTTGCCATATACATAGCACTTCTTCTTCTATAGCATACGCCGCTAAAGAGGGCGATCATTGTAATAGTTGCTACTACAGCCTCGGAAGCCGTTACATAGATGGAAGCCGCCGCAAGGGCTGCTGCAAAAGCCTTTACCTCTGCTATAGTTATTGCTATAGCAGCAGTCTAAATAATACTAATCATCCGCTTCGTTAGCGGTTAGTTGCTATTGTAAACTATGGGCGAGGTAGGTTTTAATTAAGGAGCATAGGTTGGAAAATAGCTCCTTGCAGGTAACGGCGGGCTTAAAAAGAGCGTATTTAAGTTTATATACTCTACAGCAAGCTTTGATTACTATAGTCTTAAGTGCCTGTTTGCCTGCGTAATCTGGTCCTAAAGCACGTTAGCATAGTTATAGCTTGTTAAGCAAGATTTCAAAGACTTCGTAAAAGTCTTTCCTATTGTTTTATTGCTTAATTTTATTAAAGGTCGTTAAGGTTTAGTTTGTATAGTAGTAAAGGTAGTTGACTTTTATGTTAAAATGCCGTTTAATCTTAGTATAGGCTTCTGCAAATGTATTAAAATGGGTAACGTAGCTTTTATAAAACCGTTAAGCGCAGTTAGTTAAAATCTTTGGAAAAACGGCGTAAAATTAGCTAGGCTCAATTTGAGCGTGCTAGCAAAGACTAAAGAAAGTCTTAAGCTTATTATCTAGTAGATTATATAGCTTGCCTATATACTTCTGATCTAGGCTGTATATCTTTGTAAAGCTAGTTAAGGTTTAAATATTAATATGGTTGTTTAGGTACTCAAGTAGAGGAAGGGTTTTATATAGGTTGTACCGCTGGGGATCGTAACGGTGTACGAGCGGTTCTAATATTGGGAACGGGGTGTTGTATAGTATACGTAGACAGTTAGAGGGCAACAATTGCGGTCTTATTATACGGTCTACCAGAACTAACGCAAAAGGGCCTCGTTTTAGAGGCAACCTCGAGGGGTTTTATTATAGGTGTAACTAAGAGGGTATTCTTAAGGGGTTTTATTATGGGCGTTGTATGGTTTATTATATGTATAGTAGGAACGGCGGTTGCAAAGGGTTTTATTGCGGTTGTAACAAAGGCAATAGTAGCGAGGGGCTTTATTACAGGCTATTCTCTAAAGCTTCTTTAACTTAGGAGTATGTCGAAGGTTTTTTAACAGTTTATTATATGCCGTTTGATTGTTTTTGCCAGGGTTTCTCTTAATAGATCTAAGGCTCTTACTAAGGCGTTTTCTCTTATTATAGAGGTTAAAGAGGTTTTGGTAGCAAAATATCTTGCTGCCGTTTATAAGCGCGTAACTTTAGGTTAAGTTTTTAGTTTTAAAGCTTAACCGGGTTTTACTTAAGGGGTTTTTTATAAGCAGCGAGGGTTACCAAATATCATCCAATAAAAGCGTTATTTCGCCTAGTATAGACCCTATTTTAACAAAGGACTTACTTGAGGTTGCAGCGCAAATTAAAAGAGACAGCGTTAAATATATCGGCAGTCTACCTATTAAAATCTTTACAAAAGTAGTAGAAAAGGTTGTTATTGCACCATTTAGGGTAGGTAGCAATTGCCTTAGCAACTGCCATATATAAGTATATTCGACTAACGCCTGGCTATATCTCTTTATACTAAAGGCAAGCGTTAAGTAAAGGCTATATTGCTTAGGAGATTTCGGTTCCTGCTAAAAGATTGCTTAACATTAAAACAGGCTGCTAGGCATTGTAAACTTAGTTAAATACTAGGGTTCTTGTCTCCTCGACTAAGGGGTCGTTTGGACTGCTGGAATCAGCTATGCTAGTCTAATTTAGGTCGCTCAATTTGGGGAATAAGGATTCCTAGGATAAATATAGCGTAATAATAAGATGCAAGGAGTAAAAAACAAGGGGGAAATTAGGTTATTATGCATATACGCGTACGCTTAAAAACAAAGTGAAAATAAATAGGAAAAAGATTAGAACGCAGTATAAGGTGCTTTAGGGTTGCTAATATATTTATATATATATACGCTGTTAGTGCCTTTATTGCGTAGTAAAGATAGAAAAGATTATAAGATCTTTATAAGGGCAGAAGCACTCAATAAAGAGGTCTGCCGGTTGGTCGCTTGCCGTTATAACCTTGTAGAAGGTCTTAGTGTTTCTATACAAAATTAATCGTTTTCTCAAAAATATAGTATAGCACTAGATAAGCCGCCAGCGTTTATAAAGAGGTTTTAAAGTTATTTATACGTTGTTCTGCGTTGCAAACGCACTAAAAGGGTCACTAGTAATAACTCTTTCTAAAGTCCCTTAGCTATTTTTAACAATTAAAGAAAATAGCTTTTTGCTAGTAATAACTCCTTTTAAAGTCCCTTTGCAAGCCGTTTATTGTTTTTTGCTAAAAGCATAAAGCTTATCGTTGTAAGTGGTATACCCCTTTTAGGGAACATTGCAACGGTTTTTAAGGCAAAATTCGTCTCTTTTACCTTGCTATCTATAATTAACTATTTAACTATTGATTAGTGTTAGTAAGTTAATCTCCGTATACGAAAAAGTTTAAATAGGGGGTGAAAACGAGTATATTGCTATTATTGTTAATGATGTCTAGCAAAAGGAACGGAAGGGAAACTATCATTGTACGCTAAAGGGATTAGGCGTACACGCGTACGGTCCCTTTCAATTGCCGTCGGGCCGTATCAGCCCGGCTAGCCATTTAGCCAGCTGGTTCCTTCTGGTGGCCGTATGCCTCCGGTCCAAGGCGGACCGGGCTATTGCTATAGCTATCAACCTACATATATAAATAGATTATAATGTTATTTAGCTTGATAAATATATTTGTAATTTTTTAAGCATTGATTAAAGAAATTTTTAAGCCTTTTAAAGACTTTGTTTTTAGATTATTAGATGATATAGTAGTTTGGGCTGACTTTTTTTATTAATTTTATAAAAGATTGCTTTTTTTGTTTATATGCTTAGAAGAATATAGCATACTTTTTAATATTTGCAAGTTTATTTTATTTTATATAAAAGGCATTTTTCTTAGATTTATTGTTAATGCTAAGGGTATTAAGGCGGACTTTTTTAAAGTTGCTGTTATTAGAGATTGCTTTAAGCTTGCTATAATGATTAAAGTCTATAGCTTTATAAATACTATGGGTTATTTTCGCTATTTTATTAATAATTATTTAGCTAAGTTAAAACTTTTTATAGATTATTATATAAGATTAAAGGGAGCTTTTATAAAGCTATTGCTAAAAGCTAAAAAGCAGTGGCAGTATATTTGCAATCTTATTATAATTTTTTTATTAGTATGCGTTTTTAATTGGCAATTGCTCTGTGTGATTGATTTAGATGCTAGTTAGAAATATGTTAGCGTTTATGTTTTATAGTTTTATTTTAATTTTTAGACTAGCAAGCAAGTTTTTTATTTTATTGCTTACTTTTTAAAGAAGTTTAATAAAATTTAAACTTGCTATTTAGCATAAGAGTAAGAATTTCTAGGCATTCTCTTAGCACTTTAGCATTAGAAATATTAGGTTTAAGGTATTAAGGTTATTGTAATAATTAATTATAAGAGCCTTAAGATTATTAAAACAAAGGCTAATTAATTGTTATAAATTATATAATTTTTTAATGCTATAAAGTATTATAAGATTTATATTATTTACCGCTTTAGCACTGTAAATGTTTTTATAGACTATTTTTTTAGATTATTTAATATACTTATTAATATGTTTTTTTTTGCTAAAACTAGCAAGGGAGAAGGGGTTGATGATAGTTAGCTGGCACTTAAGATTAAGCATTTTTATAAATTAAATTGGCTTGATTTGCAAATAATCTTTGAGCACCTGCTGTTTAAAGCAGACTTTTTAGAGGCTATTGACTTTAACTGGGTATATAAGCACTTTGTGATTTATAATAATAGCTTTTATAAGTTAGTTAAGTATAAGCGCCTGCTTAGCAACTTTTTATACTTAGAAGGCCTAATTGCAAATAGCATTGCCTTGCTAAGGGTATTTAAATTTAAGGACCTTTTAAAGTTAGCACAATAGCTTTATTTAGATTAGAGTTATTATATTATTAGTAATATAGTTTGCTATTTATTATATAGCTTTTAGCATTTAAAATTAGTTTTAACAGCTTAGCAAGCTATAGCAAAGTGCTTTTATTGCTAACTAATAAAGAAGCTAAACTTTACTTTTTTTAATTTAAAACTAATAATTTTACTATTGCTTTTTATAAAGTGGGTAATTAATTTTACAATAATTAACAGCGTTTTTATTTTAGTTGCTGTTGAGTATGCTATAGGCTAGGTTAAAGTTAAAATTATGCTAAACTAAACGTTTATTAATATTATACTCTTTTTTATAAAGATTACTAATATATTTAAGCTATTAAGAGAACTAATCTTTAATAACGCTAGCTGCTTTAAAGGTAAAAAAGCCTAGGTATAGCATTATTGTTATAGGTTAACTGTTTGGCTTGTTATGCTGATGAGACTTTGCGGGAATAGCAAAGTTGAGAAGGTAAACAGCAATCTTAAGTATATATTTATTTGCGAGTGGATAATTAATCTTATATGCAATTTAAAAGCTTTTATATATTATGCTGTATTAATTTATAATTAAACTCTTAAATAGTTTAATTACTTTTTTTATTTTCTTTTGTTTAGTATAATTTTTATAGAGTTAAGAGATACTTTTTTAATGTTTAACTTTGTGGCTTATATTTGTAATTTTATTAATAATAAAGAGATTGCTTTTAACAAGGAATTAGTCTGCTAGTATAAGGCACTTTTAACTTATTAGAGGGCAAATAGATTAACTGCTTTAAGGGACTAAGTATGTGCTTTTTTTTAGGAAAAAAAAGCCCTAATATGTGTGTATGCTTTTGGCGACTGGGTTTTACATATATGCTAATATAGCTATAAATATAAGCTATATTATAATAGCTCGTAAGCTATTGTTCGTTGCTATGCTGGTAATATATATACCTTTTAAAGCCTTGGCGGAATTATCTTGCCTTTTAAATATAATAGCACTAATCTTTTTTTAGCTTATAGTATAAATGGCTATTTTATTTAAAGTTTTTAGTATGCTAGCAAAACTATGCTAAAATAAAACTGCGTAAGGCTAGCCGCTAACGCTAAACTAAGCTTGGGTTATTAAGCCTAAGGTAATAAACGGCTATTAAATGGTTTTACCACCCCTATAGCCGTAGTAATTCTGCTACCTCTACGATTGTAGTGGCCCTACTACCCTTAGTGCTATTAGCGATAGCTAATAGTAATAGGCAGAGATGAGAGACGCTTTTTCCTAAGAAGAATGGCTAGGTAGCGGTAGATAATAAGGCATATATATAATAGAAATAGAGGTTTAAAATAAGCTAAATAAAATATATTATAAATAGGTAGACGATAATTGGGATAGTTGTATTTAGAAAAGGAGGTGGTTGTGTATTTGGTCTAATTTAGTCTGCGGCGGTTTAGTGGGCTAAGCCTATAGGGAACCGATTTTTATATTGGAACTAGCGGGCATTTACGTTAGTGAATGCCAGCTTATAAAGACTGTGTTATACGCTAGATAGATTTATTTCTTTCTTTTTAATCAACTACTCTTCTAACTGCTTTACTAACCCTATCTATCATAAGGTCTAAAGTAAAACGGAGGGCTAACTATCGTAAACACACAAGCATACTTTGTTAGTTTGCAAACTATTATTAAAATGCTATTATAAATAATCTTAATTAAAAGTTTTTACAAATATAATAGCTTAATAATAAAGTTTAAGCTAATAAACTCTTAATTAGCATTAATTATTAATAAAAGTTTTAGCAATTTATAAAGCTTATGTTATTTTAGCTTATTAATTTTACACTTATTATAATTTTTAAGAATATTTTTAATTTGCTTTTAAAATTTTAGCAAATTTTATATCTACTTAATTTTATAATATATAACAGTGACTCTTTAGTATTTATATGCTAGAGCTGCATATATTTCTCTATTATACTTATTTTATTTTTACTTGCTAGCTTAATTTAATTTTACTTATTTAAGTTTAATTTAATAAGCAATATTAAATTGTTTAGCTTAGTATATT
>JALRMF010000631.1:0-18944 GCA_026120015.1 Dendrostoma leiphaemia
GTATTATTATATATAAATTATAATAATAGTAAAAGTTTAACTTAGTTATTCTGCTAATAGTTAAGGTAAAATCAAAGGTATTATTTTAAGATTTAGTTAATTTATTTTATTTATTTATTTATTTTTAAGTAGTAGGCTATGCTAAGCTTATGCTTGCTGTTAAGTTATTTTATAAGAGACTTTTAAAAGTTTAAGGCAAAAAGCTTATTTTTATTGCTAATGATATCTTTTAGCATTTTATAATTGCTTAAGATTATTTTAAAAAAGATATAAGCAAGACTTTCTGCAGTGTTAGACTTTTTATAAAAGATAAAGTAAGCATATTTTATTAGTTTATAAACTACTACTAAAATACTATTATAAATAACTTTAATTAAAGGTTTTTATAAATATAATAGCTTAATAATAAAGTTTAGGCTAATAAATTTCTAAGCAGTATTAAGTACTAGTAAAGGTTTTAGCAATTTGTAAAGCTTATGTTATTTTAGCTTATTAATTCTGCATTTATTGTAGTTTTTAAAAATATCTTTAATTTACTTTTAAAGTTTTAGTAGGTTTTATGTCCGCTTAATTTTATAATATATAATAATAACTCTTTAGTGTTTACGTGCTAAGGCTGTGTATATTTTTCTAATATATTTGTTTTACTTTTGCTTACTAGCTTAGTTTTATTTTACTTATTTAGGTTTAACTTAGTAGGTAATATTAAGTTATTTAGCTTAGTATATTAGATTATTTGATTTATTAATGTTAAAGAGGGTTTATCCTTTTAGCTGGCTATCTTTTTAGTGATCTAATCATTGGCTAAAAGCGTTTGCTTATTTGTTATCTTTTTCTTTTTAATAAATAATCTTAAGATTAAACTAAGAGAGGAATTCTTCTTATCTAATTTGTTGTTTATTTAAAGCTTTAATTGTAGTAAATTATATAAGGTTTTTATAATCTATATAAATAATAATAGGGTATTTTACGCTGATAAAATAGTGTTGTTATTTTTTAAATGCTTTAATAATTGCTATAAATCTTTTGTTGTAAATTAAGTAATTAAGTTTTGGTTTGTTAAGCTTATGTAAAAAGTTGCTAATAAATTTAAGGCGTTTTTGTTTATTTTGCTATTTTAGCTATCTGCTAAGTATATAATTTAAAACATTAGTTTTGATTTTAAAAAGCTTTATTAAGTTGGCTTTTTATAGGATTAGTTTAGCTATAATAAATTCTTTGATTTTAGTAAACGCTTCTTTTACTTTTTCGTTTTATAAGAAAGGTTAGTCTTTTTTAGTAAGGTTTATTATTAATTTAACTATGCTGCTATAGTTCTTAATAAACTATTAATAAAAATTAATATATCTAAGAAATGCCCTAACGTCCTTAACATTTTTTAGTGTAGGCTAGTTACATATAGCTTTTATTTTATCCTTTTATATTTATATTGCTTTTAGTTTAATAGTATATTTAAGGTAGTTAACTTTTTAAATGTAAAAGTAACTTTTTTTTAGTTTTATAAAGAGGTTAGCATTTTAAAGTTTTTAAAGTATTTATTTAATATATTAAATATATCTTTCTATAGTTTAAGAGTAGATTAAGATGTTGTTAAGGTATGTAATAATAAAGATATTTAAATGTTTTTATAAAATATAGTTGATTATCTCTTAGAAAGATATTAGTATATTAGTAAGTTTAAAAAGTATAACAAAGTACTTAAAATGTTTATATTAGATTTTAAAGGCCGTTTTCTATTCTTTTTCTTTTTTTATTTAAATGAGGTTATATGCTTTTTTAAGGTTAAGTGTTATAAACTATTATATGTTTTAAAGTTAATCTTTAAGTTCTTTAATAAAAGGTAAAGGGTATTGATTTTTAATGGTAATATTATTAAGCTGTTTATAATTTATGTATAATCTAAGTTTGCTATTCTTCTTAAGTATAAATAGGATTAGATATCTTGCTAATAAGTATAATAGTTAAATATAACCTTTTAATAAGTTTTTATTAAGGTAGTTTCTAAGTGCCTTAAGTTATTCTTTATTAAGTCTATAGATTTTATAAAATTTTAGCATTGTTTCTTTTTTAAGAGATATCTTGTAATCTTATTAACTATGTTTAGAAATTTCTATATTATTGTCAAATATCTCCTTAAACACTTTCTAAAAGCTATAATACTTTGTTAATATGCTAAATAATTTAATATTTATATTTATTGCCTTATTATATATAAAGCAAAAAATGTATTATTAAGCGCTATATTGTCTATATTTAAGTCTTAGTGCTATGTTTATAGTGCTATAGTTTATTTTGCCTTTTTTTAGTTTTGATTCTTTAATTTGTTGTAAGCTGCAATTTTATTATTATAAAGAGTCGTTTTTATTATTATTAACTTATTACTATTCTAAGAAGGTCTATATCTTTCTAATTAGTTTTTGTTTCTTTGTGTTTCTAATTTATCGATGGCTTAAGACCTTATTATGCCTATTATCTACTAGATTTTTCCCTATTTGTTTAAGCTCTTTAGCTTGTTTTTTTATAAAGGTATTATTAAATTTGTTTAAGTGCTTATTTTTTAAGTTATGCTTAGTAACTAAATTTCTTTCTTTGCCTTTAATTACAACTAATCTTCTAAGTATAGCTTATTCCTAAAAACTCTAGCTAATAATCTAATTAATTTAAAAATTCTCAGCTTTTAGCCAAAGAAGTTTTAAGATTAGCTTATATTGTGCTATATTTATAATATTAAAAAATATAATTATAACTCATTCTTAGATTAAAACTGGAAAATAATTAGTTTTTATATTGATTATACTTTGTTTATAGGTTATTGCCTATCTTTCCACAATGCTAAGTTAATAAAGTTTTTTCTTTTATTTTTATATAATTTAGTTTTTATTAATAATGTCTAAAAATATAAAGTTTCCCTAAGCGCTACTATCTAATAATATGCTATAGTTTTTTTTATTAATTCTTACTTTAAAGATAATATATGCGTAATTAGCATTATTTGTTGTATACAAAGACTACAAGGGTCTTAATTGTTTATTATCTTTTATAAGTAATCTTATTCTTTTAAGTGCTATTTGCTAATATATTTTAGCAAATCCTATAAAAGCTAACTGCTTTTTTATTAATGCCAATTGCAAATCTTTCATTTTATATAAATTACATAGTTAATAATAATACATTGCTTTTATATAGTTTTTCTATTAATATATACTTTTAAGCAATCTTTAAGTAGGCTAATATATGCATTATAATGCCGTTTATCAAAAATTTTATAAAATTATAGCTATAACTCTTTAACTGCTTAGATAATTTAATCAAACTTTTGTGCTAAAAATCATTTGTATTTAGCTTTATTAGTAAAGTATATTTTGCAGCTATAATATATACAAGAGATTTATTTAAGTTTATAGTAGTTTTTGTAAAAAGGGCTGATTTGTAAGTTTTTATATTTTATTGCTATTGCCTTTTATAGAGGCATATAAGTAAAGAGTTCCTGCAGGCTAATTTTATATATAAGGTGTTTAACCTTGGTGCCTTTTATAATGTATCTTTAGTCTGGTATAGCAGGTTTTAGTAAGTTATCTAGTTAATAGTCTTATTTTATAAGCTATTACATTATAGTCTCGCTTTTCTCTTATCGTTTAGTTACATATAAAAATATTAGATTATTAGAGTCGTTGTTCATTTCTTTAAGGGTATGGTTAAATAGGTTTATAAAATAATCTAAGTTACTGTTTTAAATAATAATATTATAAAGTAGTCTGCGTTTTCCTGTAGCTAGCTATCGTAACTTTCTAGGTTTGTAAGAAAACTATCTTATAGATTTTTTTGCTAAAAAGTATAATATACAGCTATTATTATAATAAAAAGCCTAATAAAGGGTTCTATAGTTAACAAAGTCTATTACTTATTTTAAAAAGGGTAGGTTTTAAGGACATTATTTTAGTCCGAGTGATTTTTCAAATCGTTATGTTTCGGTACAAAAGTATATATTGTTAATAAAGTGCAATTTTCCAAGTATATTAAGTTATTGCTGTCTCCTAAAGACAGGTTTCTATAGCTTTTTTAGTTAACGGCATTCTTATGTAAAATATCTTTCTTTGCCGCAGTTAAAGCATTTGCCTAATAGCTTTCTATTAGCAGCTTTTAGTTCTATAAGGCCTAAGTATATTATTCCGCTAATAGCTATGCTATTGTTAAATTATCATTATAGTTGGTAACGCTTGCTAATATTAGCTTATAGATAAAATTTCTGTAATACGCTATTGCCTTTCTTATTGCATTCTTATCATTGTTTATACAAACGATTATCGATCTATATAGCTATAGCGACGTACTAAGCAAATCCTTTAAGTTGGTCTTATTTAAATAGTTTATCTTTAACTTCGTCCTTTAATCCTTTATAAAACTAAAACATTATCGGCTTATCCTCTTATCTTAAATATACTAAAACTTAACAAAAGCTAATAGCATATTCTAAGGCTAACTTAGTCTATTATAGCTTATAGAGTTGTTATTCCACAGTGCGCTTTTTATTAAGGTTACTAAAAGTTTCTTTAAAAAGTTTCTTATAGTTCTTATAGCTGCTAAAAGCTTCTATAGTTATATTGTCCCAATTTTAATCGTTATTCTCTAGGTAATTCCTTAGGGTTAGTTTAAACTATTTAACAACATCTCCTTCAAAGCAAGTATTAAAGAAAAAGATTCTTTCTTTATCCCTAGTAAACTAGTCGGCGTTGTGCTTAAAGTAGGCGCAATTATAAGTAAAAAAGCTCTAAAAAGTTCCTTTAGTGCCGTCGTAAAGTCTTAGTTTATTTATCTTATAGAATTTGCTTTTTTAAATAGCTTATAAGCAGGCGATTTCCTAACTAAGGTAGCTAACCTACTCAATTATCTAAGCTATAATAAGGTTATTATTTCCAACATTAGATAAGGTAAAAGTCTAAAAAGCTATTGTATTTTTATATTATTTAGTTAATATATACTAAGCTATTTTAAACAAAAGTCGTTAAAATATAATAATCACTGCTAGGCCCTATAGGTTCCTAGAGTGCCAAAGGGTTTATATTAGCAAAGATAATTAAAAAAATATACCAATCATAGTATAAAGATACTATTATTCTATATCTAGCAAATAATCACTAGCAATAAAGCTACTTAGGGGTAAGTATTTAGATTAACAACTAAAGAGCTATAAAGAAAATACTATCTATATGCTAATAACTATATCCTTATATCCTATAGCCTTTATACCATCTTTAGTATAAATAGCTTAAATAGCAATATATCTAACATATTCAACATGCTAATCCTAACCGTCTTTGGCATAGATAGCTTAGATAGCAATATATCTAACATATCCAACATGCTAACCCTAACCCTAGATTCCTGCTAACGTAAGCGTATTTCTAATATAAAAGATATTTTCCTGCAGCGGAGACGTTGGGTTCCGCTATTCTATCCTATATAGCCTATTAGCCTATTTCGTAACCTGCATGTTGTATAGGTTATAACATAACTCTATAAGCGCTTTATATACGCTAGCGATAAGGTAATTTAAGCTATTGCAAAGATAGCAAATATTGTTATTATAAAGGCAAAGGACTTTTGCTATAAGGATTGCTATAAGAACCGCTTACTTAATTATTATAGCATTTTTTTTTTTTTTAAAATATATGCAACTAGATTAATTAATACGTTTTAATTTTATTATTTTTAAAAAGGGGTTTTTAAACTATTGCTATTGCTTATATTTTATTAATATAGCTATTAATTAGCACTAAGTGCAGTTTTTTACTAAAAAGCATTATAGCTTTAAGGCTATTTAAGATTTTGTTATCTTTTTTAAATAATAGTTTAATAAAATAATTTAGGGTTTAGGCTATAATAATAGTTTTGAATTTAGGCTGGCTATATACCTATTTTAGTACTTTAAACTCTTTTTATAGGCTAAGAAGCGTAGCATTACTTTAATCCTAGACATTTCTTATTTTCTTTAAATAAATAGCAAAGCTAAAAAGGCTAGTTTTAATATTGTTTTAAAAGCAAAGACCGCTTATAATGCAGCTAACTTGCCTTATTACTTATAGCCTTTTATAATATAGGCTGCTTATATAATAATTAATCTATTGCTTATATTTGCTAATAAAAGCTTTAAATTATTAAATTAAGCTATAGCTAATGTTTTTAGTTTTTCTTAAGCCTTTGTTTCTATTAGAGGTTTTTTATATATTATAAATAGTAAGGTATAAGTTTACATTAAAAAGGCATATTGCTAAAATGCTGTTAAATATATTAAGATAGGTATTAAAATGTGACTTTTTGCGCAAGATTTTAAGATTAATAAGGTTACTTAAGCAGTTGTAATTAAAGTAAGGAAGACTAGCCTTTTTAATATAAATAACTTTAACCTTGCTAATGTAAAATATATTGCAGAGATTTTAGCAATGTTTATTTAAGAGGAGTTTATATAATTAAAAGCTGTTATTTAAACGATAAACCCTTTGTTGCTAATGGTTTAGCTAAACAACAACTCTTTTGCAAACAAATCAAAGGCAGAATCTCTGCTTGTTAAATAGGTTAATAAAGAGATTTAAAATAAAATTATAATTGCTATAAAAAACAACGTCTCTTTTGTTTAATTAATTTAACTAATTATACTTAAACTAACCTCTAAGCCTCTTTTACAGTTTTTATAATTGCTTTAAAATATATTTAAAGAGGTAACTTTGCAGGAGGTAATATAAGAGGAGAGACTTATACCTTTCTTATGAAATTATAAGGCTTGCTGTTAATAAAAGCTATTATGCTAATAATTAAAGCATATAGTTAAAATAAATAAAAACTATAGTTTTAAGAAATTAAATGCTGTAGCAATTAACTCTAGGGTAAATTATACAATATATAAGGATTTTTATAAATCTATTTGCCTTTTTGCTTTAAAAGCCTAATATTTTATTAATATAATAGCTAGCAATGCCTTTAAATTATAAAAGCAAGCAATAAAATCTTTTAACTTTAATAAGGCATAGTTGCTAACGTGCTATAAAGCTATTAATAAGCTAAAACTTAATAGATTTTTTATTTAGTGCTGCTTTGATAAGAGTATTAACGTTTTATCCTTTAAGTGGGTATTTAATTTAAAAGATTAACTTAATAATAAGCTAAGCATTAAAAAGGTTTTTTGCGCAAAGCTTGTGATTTGCAGCAATTATAAGGTTTAAAACTAGATTATAAAGAATTTTTATTTAGCTATCGCCTTAGCTACCTTTTTTAAGCTGTTTTTAGCATATATTGCAATTAAAAACCTTTGCTAGCGCAAATATAACTTTATCATAGTATTTCTTAACTCTTTTATGCCTAAAGAGGTATAAACCTTTGTATGCTCTTTGCTTAGCTTTAAGCGAGAGGATAGCATAGTTTAGCTAATTTGCAAAAGTATATATAGCTTAAAAAAAGCATTTATCTAATAATTTAACATTATTACTAAGTTTCTTAAAACGCTGGGATTTAAGCCTTTTAATAATGATTTTTATATTTTTAAGAATAAAAGAATAAGTATTATTATTATTTTATATATTAATAATATGCTAGTGACAGTAAATATAAATAAAGATATTAAGGCTATTATTAACTAAATCTTTACTATATACGCTATTAAAAGGCTAGGTATTCTTATTAAGTTCCTTAGCTTTAATATTTTAAAGAATAAGTTAAATTACACAATCTTTTTCTTTTAAGAGGAATTTGCTATTAAAATAATTAAATAATATAGCTTTAATTTGCATAAGGCAGCTAAAACGCCTTAGCTAGCGAGTTTTAAGCTTTTTTAAACATATAAATTAAAAAATGCTAAAGAGATAAAGCTATATTTAAAAAAAAGCGGCGCTTTTAACCAGCTTTTAATGAATATAAGACCCAATATAACATATACTATAAACAAGATTGCGAAAGGCAACGCCAGTCCTTCTAACTAATACATTACCTTTTAAAAGCACTTGTTTTAGTATATTAAGAAATATATAAACTATAGCATAATTTTTAACAAATATTACCTAATAAACTCTATTATATATATATACGCTAATGCCTTGTAAGCTAACAATTATACTTGCTAATCAATAGTAAAATATATTGTTTTTGTTGCTAAAGCGCTAGTATATTAAAAATTATAACTTTAAACTCTTATTACATTATTAATAATAAAAGCAAAGTTTATTAACCTTACGCTAGCTAGTTAAGCTGCGCTATAAATCTTTGAGTTTCTTACAAAGTTTGGCATTAAGGCTAACAAGCCTCTTGTCTTTTTTATAAACTCTTAAAATGCTTTTTATTACGTTTTCAATAAAAATAACTTAGCAAAAATGCAATATATTAATATATGCTATAAATAAATCCTTTAGCGCTTAAATAAGAGCAATTTTAAGATCTAGCACGTTAATACTAGTTAAATGATTGTAGATAAGCTAACTAAGCTTTTAAACGCAATTAAGCATAAGAACTTTTAGAAATAAATGGGTCTAGTTAGAATTTTAATCTTTAGCTACTAAAACTAACTATTTTTTATTTAGTTTCTTTAATTTCTACAAGCCTAAATAGATAAGTTTATTGCTAAAGCAAATGCTCTGCAAGACTAATATAGAATAAATATATATAAACTTGTTTTAAGTGGCTATTTAAGTTAAAATGCATAAGAAAAATAAGTATTAATAGGCTAAATTAATTATAGTGTTGGCTAAGGGGGTGTATGGCACGGCTAGGTGGTCTATGCAGGGCCGCTAGCCAACGCCTACACCTATTTCCCACGGCCGTTAGTGGCCGTGGCCTAACCTCCTTCCTTCCTTCTAGCTAGGCGCAATACAATCAACCCTTTTGCCCTCACATAGCCTTGCCGTGGTACCAGGAACAAGCAGAGAAGGGAGATGGCAGCACCTTGCAGCCGAGGGTGGTCAGTACCTAGGCAAGCAGCGCCTTGAATTCAAATCTGTCCGAGTCTGATGCTGAGCCGGGATGCATATGCACAAATGCAGCTCAGCCATTTGCCAACCGTGCATGTAGAAAAACTGACACTGCCTCATACATGAAGTACCCAGTACGTCAGCAGCGCCTCCAAAAGGTTTCTCAAGTTCAAGATCGTTCCTACTGCGCTAAGATTCGACGAGCGCAATTTTAGGCCGATGTATTCTCTCAGATGCCGTAACGTACAACCCGTACCTGCCTAGGTAGGCAGTATCAGTACCGGCCTCGGTGACAGCTTCCCAAAAGTCAGGCAGGCCGCAGCTTGACAAGTTGAAACTTTTCAATGATGTTTTATGTTCTGTATTTCTGTTAATCTGTAAATTGTAATCAGGGATTCACTCTCAGCAAAAGTATTTTTAGCGCTTAGGGGCGGTGCCGCTGCGTTTTCTGTTAGATTCCACACAGCATGTTGTATATAAAAGCCCGTGTATCCAGTCCAGGGAGCATATCTATCAGGTGCTTGCAGAGGCTTCAGTGGTGCACCTGGGCAGGTGGCTGACAGCCCGAGCAGAGCACCTATCGGGTGCAAGCAACGCCCTCAAACCAATGGTTAGCAAATGAGAAATTCATTGGGGAACAATGTGCAGTCACGCAACATGCAAGCTGAGTTGCTGTGCATGGCTGGCTCGTTCTCACAAGCAGGCAGGCACTTGGGCAGGCCAGGACTTTCTCCCGCATCTCAGGTGCTCAACCTCAACCTGCAGGGTTGAGCAACCGAGGATCACCTGCAGCGGCATGCATACATACGAGGGATAAGCTGCTCACCCAGATTCGTAATTTGGTTACACAGGCAAGTTGAATTCGTCCACAAAGTATCTCTGTCCCCACGAGCGTCCGCGCAAAATTCATAGTCCCTCTTTTTTATTAGCAAGTTCACATAGCCACAAATATCAAGACCCTAACTATAGCCCTCACCCGTTTTCTTTTACTTAAGCATTAGCTGCAAACTAATGTTTATAAATTTTTAAGGTATTCGTTTTTACCTGATATGCTTTTTAAATTTCAACATTAGCTTAGCTTTAATAGTAAAAACACTACGTAGCATTAATTTTAATAGCAAAAGCACTAACTAGCATTAATTTCAGTGGCAAAAATGTTAACTAGCATTGTTAAATAAGCTTTGTACAATCGTACAGATTATCGTGTGAACGATAGGTTTGGTATTTTGGTAACTTGTTTTAAAAATGTGTTCCAAAACTATAGAGGAAGAGATCTAGCTATCGTACGGCCCACGTTGAGTAGGCCAGAGGGCGCTGAGTAATCCCGCTTACGTACAAACCACGTTCAGCGGAGCTACTCCTCGTACAGCTATCGTGACTGTTACTCCACCAAGCATTGAGTTTAATGGCAAAAACACTAACTTCAATGGCTGGCCCAGGCTGGGGGCATTAAATTCAACGACCAGAGCAAAACGTAGCGTCGAAGGCGGTACAAATTAGCTAACTAAGAAAAGATACTTTAAAATTTGCGTACATGCTGGTGGAGGCAAAGGTACTGTGTGAGCGAATTATACTTCTCCGGGTGAGCAAATTATGGTTCTGGGTGAGCAGCATATTCCTAGCTCAAATTCAGTGTTAAAATACGTTAGACATAGCGAGGAATTTTATCTGCTGATTTGTGAGCACAAATATTGCCTCTACATAGTCTTAGACAACACCCATGGATGACATGGTGTTGAGCTTTTTCCATATCGGCGTCAACATCAATTTTGAATGCTACCTAGGTACCTAGGTAGTCTGCAACTCAAATCACCCTGAGATTTCATAGCAATGAAAAAGGAAGTCCAATGGATTGGGGCGGGTGAGAAATTCTGAGTCCTGACTGGCGAACTGAGTTCGCTATGAAAGACCTTCAAGAAAAGTTAGGTGGCTGTTGTGGTTGCGAAGCCAAGCATACCCTCCCAATCGCAGACCTATAATGTTCTTGAAGTGTGTCTGAACGAGAAAACTTGTTGCTGCAGCCCCAGCCTTCTCCCCCACCGCAGATGAATTGTCTTGCCTCGTGGTTTCTCTCGTGCCGCCTGCAGTCATTTTCGCGGGCGAAAGACTGTCCGCAGCTGGAGCAGATGAAATCGCGCCGATCGCTGTGGGTGACAAGGTGACTGTCCAAGTTGAATTTCTTCTTGAAGACCTGGTTGCAGTGAGGACAACACCACTCAGTGACCTCGGGTCGCTTAGGTTTGGAAACTCCGATTGCTGTGTTCCTCTCATTCTGGGTCAGACTCAAGCGGCGTTTATCGGGTGGTTTCGGCCTCCAGCCTTCGATAACCTCGTTCATGTCCGGAAATGCAGCCGCGTCGTCATCTGAGCAACTGTGCGTAGTTTTGGCATGCTTCGCTAGCTTCTCAGAGGTTTCAAAGCCTATCGAGTAGAAAAGACAACCGAGTACCGTGCACCGGAATGGTCGTTCGTGTCTTTCGTGGTGCTTGTCTCTATCCAGTGCTGTTGGAAACCCGTCGTAGAAATAACGACAACTCAACCTCGAGCATTTGAAAGGATTGGCGCCATATATCTCCGCCATGAAAGCCAATTGGTCGTTGGCTGTCAATTCTACAAGACTTCCCTCAATCTTTGTTCGTACCCGCTGCACGAGGTCTGTGAGATCAAGCGCAACTTCGAAGTCTTTGATCTGGCCGAAGAAGGTCAATTCCTTTCGGAGGAATATGATAGTTCGTTGCAGACGAGAGAAGAACGGGTAGCTCTCGAAAACCTGCAATCTTCGCTCGTTACCTTTAGACACAGAGGCGATCATATGCGACAATGCTGAGGGCAGAAAGTGAAGGTCCATAAACGACTCCAGAGACTCGGCTAAGTCGTCGATTCCCGAGTTGCTGTCTTCTCGGTCTCGAGTCCACTGCTCGAGATGGCGTACCCAGCATGCTACAGCATAGTCAATGAAGCCATAGTATCCGTCCAATATCAGCGACTTGCCAGCTTGTGAGTCTCGTCGAAATCCTGGCATGTTGAGGTAGTCAATACAAAGGGAAGCAATGGACAAATGCGCCGCTGTGACATCGACACCAATATAGTGTCCGGTTCCGACAAACCTGTTTTGGAGCGTTAGCAGAAACTCGTGCAATGTGAGACATCAAAAATGGCAATCCCCACATTCTCGCTGTGTTGTGGACAAAGTCCACAGTGTCATCTTCTCGTATTTCAACAAGTGACCCGCATAAATCTTTCCCATTCACGCGGAAACGCCGCTTCTTCCAGTCAACTAACTGATTTTCCACATCTATGGCTTTGGCACTTTGTATCTCGTGCCACTTCAGCGTCCTCTTCGCGCAGATAAGCCATTGAAGTAAAAACTCTGTTGCATTTCTCTCAGAGTCTGACGCCCCGTTAAGCACCCTTGAGAGTATTCGACGGTATCTGAGGCCAGCTTAGAAACATTCAATGAGTCTTTAGATGAAAATGATTGCGCGGACTTACGCGTCACTGAGCTCTTTGGGTACCTAGTTTGTCATCCCCGAGTTCATCCTCGACCTCCTCAATCGTGGTTTGATGCATCAAGTTGGAGACTATCAGTCTGGCAAGCAAGAACATTCCTGCCTGAAATTAATCATTTATCGGAAATCGAGTCCGATTTCGCCAACATGAATCTTAAAACGCACCTCCTGCTGCATCTTGTATCTTCGAAGCGATGATCTTCGTTGTCTCTGCGTCAAGTTGGAATTTCGTCTGGATCTTACTTGCTTCCATCAGTGAGAAGCTTTGAATGTCCGCTTTGTTGTCCGCCGGCTCGACTTTCAGCTTCGTAAGTCCAGCGAAGTCTTTACGGCCGAAGCCGTCATCCTGGCTCACAAAGAGACATCGAATACGATCCTGATCCCATGGATCGAGATTTTCCACCAGTCCTCGAAACCAATGCACTATCTCTTTCCTGCGCTCACGAGGGCACTCATCGATCCCGTCGATCACAATATAGACTCTTGCACAATCCAAGATGGCAATTCTCAGAAGCTCTTCGATATCCTTCACTTTTGTCAGCACAGGCTCTGTACTCTTGGAGAATTTGTCATCGAACACCGATAGCAACAGGTCGTTATTCAATCTCAGTATCTGAGACAGGAAGTGCCGTCCAATGCATGAAAATGTATTTCTGTCGTTGTTGTCTTGCTTGCAATAGAAGAACAGTGTTGTGGTTTGGGGATATCTCTTCCTGATCTCCTCAATTATATAGGAGGCAAGAATAGTTTTGCCTGCATGCAAAGGGTGAGTTTATAATTAGATGACGCCGACAGTTACAAGTGCCTAGGTAAATACTCACCTGCTCCGGGCATGCCACTAATCCATAACAGCGGAGGTAGCATCAAGGAACCGGGATCCATCCACTTGTCGAAAGCTTCCTTGTCGAGAATCCACTTGTTACTGCCAGGGTATTCTTTGCAGAGATCTCTGTAGTGATCGTGTTCGTTCGCGATGTTGTTTTGAGCGCCGTTGGACGACCTCAGCCAGGTGTGAATTTCCTTCAGCCTCTGGGTTTGTTGTTCGGCAATGATGCGCTGAAGTTGTGTCGACTCGTGTCGAATGTGGGATAGTGTAGTCTGCGCCTGTAGCCTCATACCATGCCATTCAATATCATCTAGTATGGGTTCAAAGCGAGTCTTGTACGTCTTTCAGGTGGCGTGGAACAACTGCTTTAGCACTGTACGAGATATTGGGTCAGTATTGTTTCTGTAAGCCTAAGAAGAGTCCTGGAGCCTTTACACACATGGCTGCTGAAAATACCTACCGCAAGGCTTGTTGGTGAAATCGCAAAACGTCTTTGTACAAGAGAACCAAGTATTTCAGCAATTCCGAGTCTTGTCGGAAGAGCTGTTCAAGCTGCAGATACTGTGGGAAGCTATCGCCAATCTTCTCATATACACTGACAAGATCATCCAAGGCGTCCGTCCACGCACTGGCGATCTGTTGATAACGAGATTATGTCAGAATTGAGCTTCAGATACACAGCTGGCCCGAACAAATTCCTTGTGAATAGTTCTTAGCGCTAAAATGAATTGGTGTTCCGTACCTGTAGGAGGAATTTCATGGGTCCCTATCAACCATCAACTTTAGAACATTGGGTGCTCCGCACATTGCGAACGAGAGAATGAACACTGACCCAGACAAAAGCCACGAAGAGAGATGCGTTCCCAAATACCTCAAGCACCTTTCCGAATTGACTTATTGCCTCAAGAAAAGATTTCAAGCGGGTCAAGTTCTTTCCCCTTCGCTGAGCCATGTATTTTTTCTGAATGCCCTCGACCTCCGTTTGCACATCCTTGTAAGTCACTCTCTGGTATCTGCGTTTGTCAGAAGCGCTCAGTTCCGTACAGAATTCCTTCAGCGCAGTATCAAATGCTGCTACCCCACTTGAATTTGACATCTTGATGCCCAGGTACCCTAGGGTAGCTTTCGGCCGTGTGGCAGGCTTGCCTCGGGGCAGCTCAAGTGCTCGAGAACGAATCTGTAGGCGCTTGATCAGGTTTCATCGATGCGGGATGTCCCTGGCGGGCAGCCTGAGAAGGATATGAATTTCAAGTGGCTTGCTCACTGCCCAGGTGGCGACGCTGGGGCTGTGTACTTACATATAAGCAGCATGTTTCCCGACAGAGGTGAGCACGCTAAGCGATTGGGTCTTCCACGTTGCCTGCATGCTGGCTGTGCAGTCGAGAACTGCATCTTTGAAGCAGGCTGCCGAGAAAAAGAAACATTGCCAATAGTGTGCTGCGGGATATCACCTGGGTCAACGCCGTGAACAACCATCCTTGGCACAGCCTCTTTCATGTGCATCACCTGTGCGTTGCGGGCAATGGGCTTCATTGCCGTCTACGGAATTCTGTGTTTGAGTGTACTTGTACATTGAGCAAGCGATTATTTCCTCTGCACAGTTGACAAATGCGACAGTCGGTTGCGAGCACCCACACGAGTACCTACCCAAGCCTTTCAATTTACTGGCATGCCAATGGTATATTTCTCGATCGTCCTTTACGGCTCACCGATTAGGGAGAAGTCTGTTGCGTGAACAACGACGCGCCGAATTGAGTATATGATTCTCGATGCAACAGTTCCGACAACCATCAAGTGTTCTTCAGTTGGTCTCTCCGTGTGCTTCTCTTCTCGTATACATTCTTCACGTTGATATGGTGGTCTTCAGGAAGCCTGGAGGTACACATTTAGCAATTTCCAGTGTTTGTTTGTTTGAGAGACCCGTGGACGATTGAAGTACCCGTATGACTAGAGAATCAAGATAGCAGAGACACATCCACGTCAAGTGTAGAAGCTTCTTCCTCGGAACCCGAATCTGTTTAATATTGGACCGGAGACACCTCACTATGGATTACTCCGGGGGCGAGTCCGCACACGCAAATAATGATCAGGAGCGATGGGGCAATGAATGGAACCTGGAAGCAAGCGCTGTAGCTGAAGAAACATCGGCGACTGGTGACCAGTGTTCTCCCAATGAAATCAACATCGGAACGAGCTATGAGCCTTCGCAGACATCTCCCTCGACATGTTTTGGTACCGTGAGTCGGAATCATACCTTGACCGTGTCGAATCTGCCGGACTGATGAAAGCCTCCAGATTTGCGACATTCGTATCCGACTGCTATCGCGTCCTCGCGATCCGGTCCACAACGAACATACTCAGCGTATACCAGTTCAAGCCAAGTGATCCCGGTACTCCGGCAACCTATGGTATGGTTTGCAGTGCTCCGGCGATTTCTTTGCCGTTTTCAGCAAAAGGGCCAGCCTTGTTTTCGACGAGTTTTTACTACAAAAGGCCAATGTTGAACTCGAAGCCATTGTCAACCTGAAAGAGGTCTGTGATAAGGCATACTCACTGCAACGGAACCGGGCTGCAACAGCGACTGTGGAAATCAATGTGTTCGGAAATCGGGAAGATGCAAACGCGATCGGAAATACTCCATCGTCTCACAGTCTTTACTTACAACAGCCTAAATTCAGACGAGAAGGAGTCTTATACTACAATCCGCATTTCCTTCACTGGCAAGAACTGGCCGGAGTCAACGTCGAAGAAACCCCACTATTCGATATAGGCGCGGAAAAGTTTGGAAATGACAGAGCGGAACGTGAACCATTGGAAATAACAGAAGCAGGCGACCTGTACAGTGGCGATGAAGTAAAAACCATCCTGGATACTCTATCCCAAGGTACCATGCTACAGAAACGAGGTGGAAGTAACGGACTTCAAGCGGTCTTGAAAGAGTGTGCCGAAGAGCCAACCCTTACCTGTGCCCAGCACGTGCTGACGTTTTGCGAAGTTATCAAATGCAAGGTCTTGACTTCATGGTCCGTCGGGAGACACTCACCATACCAAACGAGCTTCGCTTGTTAAGACCAAAACCGTTCAAACATTGAAGGAAAAGCAACTAACGAGAGATAAATTATGAAGCTACCAGCACAAAATAACTGGGATGGAGAGAGAGAAAGAGCTGGAGGTCAGAGGTGGCATCATCGCTGACGAAATGGGACTTGGTAAGACACTAATGGTGCTTGCCACAGTCGTTGAATCCATCCAACGAGCCGCGACTTTTGCCTCCAAGGTATTGGAAAACCAAGACGCACCCACACCTACAGGTCGTCCTAGGTCCAAAGCGACACTAGTAGTCGTGCCATCGTCCAGTGAGTAACACTTCCGTTTTGATATGGTTAAAGTCGAACGCTTTGTGTCGATGGAGTGCCAATGCCAACTGCGTACTACTTATTAAGAGAACGGATATTTGCAGCGCTGTTTTCGGATATTTGAGCGCAAGTTTACTAGCGTAACCGCTGCAGCCAAGTAAACGCCGCCCTCCGATTAGATAAAAGTTTATAAGTTGCACCCTTGCAACCCCACCACCTACGTAACTGCCCACCCCTTTAATTTAATTAATGTAATTAATCCCCTTTGCAAGTTTACAACCTTTACTTAAAATCTCTTTCTATATAACTTTTAACTGCGCATATTGCTATATAATATTTCTAAGTATAAAAACAACGTTAATTAGTTAAATTAGCATTAAAAATAATGTTTATACTAGGGAACACTGGCAAGCCGGCTGCTAAATATGCCTTTTGTTTAAAATTAATCAGCAGTAGGCATAGTGGTTTAGAGACTATAGGCTAAGAAATAGATGCTGAAAGATAACTTTATTGCATAGGTAAGTTTAAATTAAAAAATAAGTTAAAATAGTGGTAGTATTATATAATGCTTAAGAAAGTATTGCATATTTAAACTTTATTTTTGCAGGGAATATTAAGAGTTAATATAGTGATTTAAGTAGTTTTTATAATATATTTCACTTTGCAGATTTATATGCATTATATATTATATATTATTGCTATATATCTTTTTTATATTAGTAAATCTTTTTAGCTATTAGTTTTAGATTTATAAATGGTTGCTAAATTATATTGCCTATTATAAACTCTTTTTTATATTTGCTTTTAGAGGTAATTAACGTTATAGGTAACTTATTGCCTAATAATAGCGTTTTAGTATTTTAAGCAATATATAAAAAAATCTAGCGAAAAATATCCGCTTGCTTTTTGCAAAGGTTTTTTATAGTTTACTTTATTATATAAGAGTAGAATAGCTTATAGAGTTTAGTTTAAATATTACAGCATGCTAAGTTTAGCCCTATAGTATAAACTTTAAAAGTCTATGCAAATAATATTATGTATATAATATATGCTAATGCTTAGAGACAAATTTTTAATATTAATTATATATTTATAAAGAATGATTCTTAAGGTTATTGTTTAGTTTAGCGCTATCTTATAAATATTAAGAAATACTATTAATAATATAAAGATTAACTTATTTTTCTTTATTCTAGCCTTGGCGTATTATGTTTAATAAAGGTATTGTGAAATCTTTTAAATTATTTTATAGTTATCTTAAATAATAGCTTTTAACCTATGGCGTTAGAAATAGTTAAATATATTAAGCATGCTGGTATTTTGCCTCTTTAAATAAAGGCTTTAAATGCTATAAGAGATTAGATTATCTTTTATATGCAATATATTATTAATGCTATTTTTACTATACTTATTTTAATTAATTTACTAGTAAAGGCTATTATTATTAAATTTAGCTTAGGCAGCTTTTATAGCAGCTATATTAGCTTAAACATATTAATTATAAAGAGGACAATGGCGAGAGATATAAAGTCAAAGCTTACTTAGGTCTCTATGTTAAGCTTAGCTATTAATATAAAGCTATAAAATATAAAGCGCAATAATTTTGCTAACAATATATAAGAATATTATCTTATTAAGTTTCTAAGCTTATTTTTTAAACTTTTAGCGCTAAGTTTTTTTATTTATCTGCTAGATTAAGCTATATAGATATTACATTTATTATTGCTTTTATGTATATTAAAGCTTTATATATTACAACTAAGCAATATAAAATATTAAGAAAATAATCTTATATAGTTTTTTATACGCTACAGAAGCATATTGCAAAGAATTAAGTTAAACTTTATAGCTCTTTAACCCAAATATAAATCTTAGTTTTCGCTAGTATTTATAATATAAAATAAGCTTATAATAAAGACTTTAGATTTAAAATATTGCTTTTTTAATAATAGACTATTATTATCTCTAGGTTTACTGCATAGAAGAAATAGAGATTTTTTAGCTATACTTAATAAAATAGCAGAAACAAAGTAACATATAGTTTAGTCTTGTATTAAAAGAGTTTATATTTTTATAACTATTATATTAATTACAGCATTTATATAGAATGAAAAGTAATCATTTTATGTTAGTGTAATTTTAGTAGTCTGCTGTAGACTAACGTTCTAATGCTGTTTTATATATAAAGTAGTATTAGAATAAAAAATGATATAAAAGCAGTGGGAAGCAAATAAATTATTAATATAGCTATAATTAAATTTTGGCGGTTTATAATGGATTAGTTAATATATAGTAGATAATT
>JALRMF010000632.1:0-18870 GCA_026120015.1 Dendrostoma leiphaemia
GTAAAGTTTTTAACTACTTTTAAAGCTATATTCTTTTGTAATAATAACTAAAGAAAATGTTGATAGATTATTTAAAGGGGCTAAATTTTTTTTTAACTTAAATGCTGTTATTTTAAAGCTAGATATTAAGTTATAAATACTAATACTTTTTTAAACCTCCTTTAAGCTTACTTTTTCTTTTAATTTATAAACGCTTTATAACCTTAATAAAGTAGTATTGTAATCTAAATTAATTAAAACTAAGATTGCAAATTATTAAGGAAGCTTTTTAACATTAATTTTTTATATTATAGATTATTTTTTAAAAGGGGCATAAAAAATTGCATATTGATTAACTTTAATAAAGTCTAAAGTATATACTTTTTAAGAGGCAAATATAGCACTTGGGAAAAGGCATAAGGCTAAAAAAACTTAATTATAAAATAAAGGAAATAATTTTATATTTGATAATAAAAAGATTTTAGCTAAGAAAGGTGTAGTTAATAAGCAATTAGGGAAAGAGGAGGAAAATGGTGGTTTATTAAAACAAAAGCAGGCAGCTAGTTAGGCTTGTAAAATCTATTGCAAGTTTGGCTATAATATGCGAATTTATTTAGAGGCTAAGAATATAAGTGAGAATAATAGTTTTAAATAGTTTTAATTAATTTTAGGCGTTAGTGTAGAGTTTTAATTAATTAAACTTGTAAGGTATAATAAAAGTGCGCGACTTACTGTTGCGCGCGACTTATTGTATAACTATATTATAGTTTTTATATATATAATTATATAAGCTATAAAAGAAAAGATGCTAATATTAGAATAAATGGCATTGCAGCTTTATACAAGGGCTAGTAGAGATGCTAATGCCAACTACCAAGGTGGTTTGGCAGACTAGGACTAGGCATGGTTATATATGCTTGAAATACGTATATAGATCCTTTGTATAAGGCAGGAGACTTTGTCTCCTTTCCTTCGTACGAGGCAGAGCTAAATACAATTTCGTCTCTACCCCATCGTTTATTTGTTTACACTTGATACGTACGTATACAAGGAAGCCCATTCAACAGTTTTGAAATTTGGTGGCGGGATGAAAAGTGGTTCGGGAGATTACTAGTACACCGATTTGCCAAGACTGGCACTAAGACTGGCACTTGATTGGAAATGGACTATCCAAGTATCAAATGAACTCCATAGCTCGGTACAGTACCAAAATGCTGGTCGTCTTGGTCCGGATGTCATGGAGCATGACGCATAGGAACCCTCGGGGCGCATTGCCATGCTACGACTGTGTATTCTCAACAAGTGTTGCAAATTAGTCCAACCATTATACTGTTCGTTCGGAAGAGAAGCTCCTGAGATATAGTCTATAGAGAACATGGGATGGATGTGGACTGGGCCCAGATGCCCCGGTCGAAGAAGCATGCTCTCCACAGGCGCCGGGCACAAGGTTCAACTCAGCCACTGAAGGCCGTCTTGCCCCATCGTCAATCAAAAAGATGAGAGTGGGAAGACAAGAAAATCCCATGAGCACATGCAAGGCAATCCGGCCCCGCGTGGTTGTGTACAAAACGGCGTTCAGTGATGATGCCGGCGTGTTCGTCATGCGGCCTAGTGGTACGGAAGGCCGTCCCCTTAGTGGTTTCTTAGCTGGATCTGGCGGTGACTTACAGCCACAGCCGCTTAGGAGGCGAGCTATCCTGAAATGGTCCCCACTAAGAAGTATATCATGTCGTCACAAGCCTCATTCCGGACTACACTTTGAGACGTTCTTAATTCGAATCGCGTAGGAGATCTTGGTTGTGCCAATGTCGGAAACGTCTCATTTCGGCACATCAAGAAAGATATTGAGACCGCTCGTTCGCACGCGCGTGCGCAAACATCGCAGAGGACATCTGGAACACCCCCGGGAAAGAACTCAATGCCCGCCGACGGACATGACGCGCGCGTCACCGACGAGGAACGCCAGCCTCTGCTCTCATCCGCATCCCATCAACGCAATGGCCATGGGCAGGAGACCGTCTCTTTCTCCGCAGATGACCCAGAGGAGCCTCACTCGTGGCCGCGGTCGAAGAAAGCCATCCAAGTCCTCCAAATATTCATCCTCGCCCTCTTGTGTCCCGCCGCGTCCTCGATCCTAGCACCGGCGGCCGATGTCATCGCCGCAGACTTCAATGTGAGCGAGAACATGGTTTTGGGGGGCCAGAGTGGCTTTGTGTGCATGCTCGGCATTGGGCCGCTCCTCCTTGCACCGATGAGTGAGACCTTTGGACGACGCAAACTATATGTCGTCTGCCTGGCGATGTTCACGTTGTTGCAAATTCCTACAGCTCTCATCCCAAATGTCGAAGGCTTCATTGTCGTCAGGACACTATCCGGCTTCTTCGGGAGTGTTGGTGTAGCCAACGGTGGAGGAAGCATTTCCGATATGTTTGAGAAGCAGGAAAGGAGTCAGGTACTGGGTATATACCTGGTTGCGCCTCTACTTGGTCCCACTATTGGGTAAGTAACCAGCCAAGCAGCGTCCACGTTGATCACGTACTGATATTTCCCTTACTCAGACCCTTTGTCGGTGGCTTGGTCGTCGGGCGCGTGCATTGGCGATGGATCTTCTGGATTCTATTTGTCGTGTCTGGCTTGATTACCTTGATGGCATTCTTCTTCCTCTACGAGACGAGGGCTGTCACCATCTTGGAAGAACGCAAGACGCACCTCCAGAAGAAGCATCCGGAGATCGAGTACGCGGTCGAAGGCTCATCGGGCGATCAGTCGATCTTGAAAAAAGTGGCAGGAAACAGCACACGCGCTGTCCGCATCCTCACAACCCAGCCCGTCGTTCTCACGATGTCGCTGTACCAGGCGCTCGTCTTCAGTTCCATGTACAGCCTGTATGCCGAGTACTCGACGATATGGTCCGGCAAGCCTTACTCGTTCAACAAGACTGAGGTTGGACTCGCGTATCTCGCGCCCGCACTCGGCTTCGTCATAACATCGTTCTTTATTGTCTTCTACAACAACCGATTGTACAACTATCTGGCTCGTCGCCATGAGGATGACGGTCGGCCGGAATACCGCCTGCCGATGGCAAATGTTGGTGCCCTCTTGCTGCCTGTCTCGTTATTCTGGTTCGGATGGTCGGTGCAAAACCAGTATGCCTGGCAAGTTGCTCTTGTGGCCATGCTCTTCTTTGGAGCCAGCCAGGTGAGCATATTCAACACGGTTCAAACATACTACATAGACGCATATGAGAGTCAGGCTGCCTCGGCTCTGGCTGCTGGAGCATTCCTGAGGAGTATGGTTGGAGGCATCGTTCCACTCTTCGTGGGGGGCATGTTTGAGAAACTGGGCTATGGCCTTGGATTCAGTGTCTTCGGTGTTATTAGCTTGGTATTGATGCCGGCACCAATGTTGTTCTACTGGAAAGGCGGATGGCTCAGGGAACAGTTTCCTTTTGATGGCTAGAATGCCGACATCTGTTTCTGTATCAGGGATGCGCAAATTTAACGTACACATACTGTATCATAATGTACAAACATAATTCTGTACAGGTGCCGTACAGAAATGTTCCCCCTATCAGTTAATCCCTCAAATGGGACGGATTTGATACCATCACTGAACAGTCCTCTACGAAAACTCCTATTGGCCGTCAGAACCTGTAATGCTCACCTAACATCGACGATGAGAGGACTGTTATTTGACGTATCGCCGTGGTTCATTATCACCGCACCTACCAGCAGCGTTTTGCCCTTCTCAGCAGTGACCTCCACCTTGTCCTTGACCAAGGGGCCAAACTGTCCGCCCTTGTCAGACCAAGTAACTGTCTGTGTGCCGTACCCTTCATGAATTCGGCCAAAGCAATGCAAACGAGGCTTGGTCCGCTCAATGGCCCTGAACAGCTTACCACACCCGCAATGTTCTCCCTCGTGGCCTACATTGACGGAAATAGCTGGAGGCTAACGGGGGCAACGGCGGACCGTGGGTCATGACGATGTCCACACCATATGGGATGGTGCTAGACCCGGTGTTGAAATGGTCGCCGTCTGGGGCATAGGAGAAGGCGTACCCGCGGAAATCTGGCGTGTACGGAGAGGCGAAGATGGTAAAGGACCTTCCGTCCCGCAGCGTGAACTCGTGCGTACCCTCGTCCAGGAGATGGACCCCGTACGCCCGCGCCTGGTCGAAGAGCCTCCTCGCCGGAACCGGATCGTCCGGATCATCCTCGCCCTCGACCAGATTCTCAGCCCACCATTTGGGGTCGAGCGAGACGTCGTGGTCGCCCGCGACAACAAGCTTCAGCTCAGCGTTGAGGTCTCGTATCTGCGCCAGGGCCTTGCGTTAATTGCTCAGTCCTCCGATCATAGTCTGTAAGAATTCATTAGCACAGAGTCTGAGCAGCGATGTATGGAGACTTCAAGGGGCACGTACCAGCTCGCGGCAATGGAGGACGACGTCAATTTCTGTGCTCTGATGCGCAGTCGCCGCTGCGTCTGGGAAGGCATCGTCGTGGGTGTCGGAGAGTATGAGATATTTGATATGCGCCATTCTAGTAAGGGGCATACCGCAGTAACATGTGGCAATATCAAGGTGGTTGTGTTGGGAACTTGTCTAGAGATGATGATTTCCCGCAGGATGTGTCGTTGGAGGCACGCAAGGGGACAAATTGCGATGACCTGCTTCCCATTGTAGCCCGCGCCGCTCCGGAAGATGCAAGTTGATGTTGTAACTTGTAGTCAATGTAGGGAAATATGAGACTAGTATGCGGGAAGAGGAATCGAAATGATATTGATAATATTAGTCTGTCTCTTATGCTTGCGGGAGCTTATGAGTCAACAGGACAGATGTTCTGAACTAGTCAACCGGAATGCTCTAGTATCTGCGAGAATTTGCTGGTGCTATTCACCCTGGGGCACTTATTTTGCCAGTCACCGTTAGTGCACACAATTCCCGCCCAGTGACAATGGTTTTAAGAATCAAGGGATAGAATTTATTTAACCTGGCACAGATTCAAACACTGTGCTTATCGTACAGATTTGCGGGTTTCGGTGGTGGCAACTCGGCGAGAGTTCCTCGACCAGAAATTGTCGACACGTTTAGAACGAGAACGTGTTGCCAATACCTGTGCCCATCCCCATTGCTGGCCGAGCCTGATGGTCGTCAGCAAGTCACCGAAAGACATACCACCGTCCTTGCTTTGGTGCCTCGACACCATCCGACGCGGTCCCAAAGCTCATGTGTGCGACCTCGGCCCCAGCCGGCAGCGCGTCATCCTCAAGGTCGTCTGACACAGCATACCACTCCTGAGGCATACGGACAATACCCCACGTCAAGAAGCAACGACTGATCTCTGTCCTGACCTTCGCGGGTTCGGGCTCTATAAGGCCTTGGCTCTCCCCTTCCGAAGACAGCCCATCGAGCTCGACATCATTTCCACGCTCACTGCGGTCTTGAGGTGAACCATCGAACTCGTCACTGACTCTACTCAATGGGGAAATGTGGCAAGCCGCTGATATGGCGCGAGAGTCGGTACTGACGAGGGGCATGTGACCCATCGCTATCTCTCGACGACTCAGTAGGAGGAGACCCGCATACATTGCGGATGCAAGTCCTAGGACGAGGAATAGGGCGGCGTTTTGTTGAACCTAAACGCGAGGACAGCGTCCTCACTAGGGAGATCTGGATCAGATGGTCTGATCTCGTGGATATTTCCTGAATAGTATCCTACGTGAATGAGAAGCGTTAGCCAATCCTCCTGAATGACCGAAGGCCCAGCGCCGCACGCCCTCTGGCCAGGGCGCCCCCGGGGGTGGGGGGGAGGTTGTTGCCAGCCATACCTCCTTCTCCAACAAAGACGTAGATGCTGTTGGACAGAATCCATTGTAGGATGGTGCTTGAGGCGATCATAGGAATGCTGTACCTAAAAGGAAGTGCGAGGAAATACGTGGAAACCTGACGTCCTCTGCATGGTATCATACTAGTCAGCACCGCTACCAAGGAGTATCAACTCGCTTCGGTCCATGCTACCTACTTCGGGCTCGTAACCCTCAACGGTCTAAACTCGGCGGCTAACCGTCCCCACTCCTTCGCCAGGACCAACCTGGTCAGTATGGTGTTGCACACCAGATACCAGAACGAAAGCACGAGCTGCGGGCTGTTGACGGCCAGGATAATGCCGAAGGTCAGGTTTGTGTAGTTGGTGCCGAAATCCGTGTCGTGGCTTCTGTCGCCACTCTCCAGCGATAGCGTTCCCACCTTTCCGTGCATTATGGCGACGAAGACGATGATACAGACCAGCGCCATGACTAGCGGAATCGATTCAAGGAACCAGAACCGCCGGAGCATGATGGAGAACCCGTGGCGCACAGTATTGGACCATTTCACTGGGGGCGCTGCGTCGACTCGGATCTGTCTCCGAGTCCCTTTGGCATCTGGGTCTTCCAAGATGCCACCCCCTCGTGTCGACTCATCGGGGACTACCATGAAGGACGCGATAGCATCCCCTAGTGTGACGAGAGGCTCCTTGTTCCTTAACATGCCCAGCACGACAGCACATGTGGCCGTCTTCACCAGGACACAGAGGACCACGGCGAGCAGAATCTGGTTCGACACGCCTACGCCGCACTGCTGGTCAAGCTCCTCTACCAGACAATACTTGACGGCCAACGGCGCCAACACGGCATCGCGAGGAGCGCTACCAAATGCCTCGACGACTTTGGTGGTGTTGTCCAGGTCGACGCAGCCATGATACCCCTCCATGTCCTCGGCGCAGATCTCGCCCGGGAAGAACGGAATGGTCCAGTTGTCCGGAGTGGAAAGCAGTCTGCCGTCGTCCTTCCCGTCGTCACTATTTTCGAATGCCGCGCCCAAGGCCTCAAAGCAGTTATTGTCACAGATGTTCTGCAGGGGATACTGCCACGCCGACACGGCCATGAAGCACTCAGTCGCTACCCAGAGCGAGCTGTCGCTGTCGGCGGGGACACCCCGGGCGGTCCAGTTCGCGGAGATGTTGGCGAGCCGGATGTCCCAGAGCGCATCTCGCGCCCAGCTCTGGTTCTTCCGGTCCACCACCACGATCATGTCGCCGTACTCGGCCAGTCCGTGGCAGGAGACGTAATAGTCGGTACATGCCTGCCTGTCTAAACGCATCCACCCTGCGCCATTGGCAGCGGCGTGGTGGGCGATGGTGGCGTTGGTCTCACTGAACCCTGCGGTTCCGTATCCCGAGTAGCCTCCGGTAAACATCAGGGTGGCTCCGGGTGGGTAGTATTCCGCGCCGTGAACGAAGTCCTCAGAGGCGATGACCATGTTGTAATCTGACGCGCGCCAGTCGGTGTCGAAAACCGCCGAGTTGAAGAGGAGATGGATGGGCAAGGAGGTCAACAGCAGGACAACCCACGCGCACACCTTTGGCCTCGAGTCCTCGACACGCGGAACACGTTCCTCCAGGAGGGCACGCCGATATGAAGGGACTGGCCCTGTGCGTGAACGGCATCGGCTTGCTCCCGAGAAGGTGCGTTCAGCACCTGCATGAAGAAATTGGATGAGGCCAGTACGGCGGTGGAAAGGGCGTTGATGAGAAGATGTAAGCCCAGGTTGAGGCGGCTGGCGGTGCCTCCGTTGCAGCTCCCCTTGAAGAAGACGAAGGTCGCGACAACGCCGCCTGCGTGTATGCTGGATGTTACTAACAACCCGAGCAGGATGATGCTCCCGGCGGCCAGAATTGCCTTGTTGACGGTGGCCGGCTTCCGCCAGCCCGACAAGTCGTAGAGCTTCAAAGCTCCCATGGCGTCGAAATCCCGGTCTCCGGGGCCCCTAATGGGCATTCTCCGAGCCTCGACCAAGTCCCCAAGGGGTCCCAGGTCCTCCCTTCAACAGACGATCCGAAGCTCCAGTCTGGAAGCAGCATTGAGTCACTTAAGATAGTCTCCTTGAGACAACAAGACTTCCATATCGTCGACGCAGTCTGGAGGACTTGAGTTTCTGATGAGGGTGATGGACGTGACATGGGTGGCGGAGCCTGAGTATGTCAACTGGTATGTCAGACCTAATAAGTGGGCTGAAAGCCACACTTAGCGCCACTACGACGCAACATACAACCCCTGGAGCCAGGGTAGTGGGACATACCATACAAGCCGCAGCATGAACCGATAACAATTGTGTTGCTTTGCTGGCGGGCGATGAGACCAAGCCCTTCCACCAGGGGGGAGGTGGGAGGGAGGGGGCAGCAAAATTTATTAATAGGAAGGACATCTCAGTGCACTAATACATCATTATTGTGACGAAAACATCGCGGAGGCGATAAAGGTCAGTCGGATCGTGAAGATCCACCCCAGTGGTACAGACTATGGCCGGCGGCCTCAATGTTCACCTGCTGCGCTCGGCAGCGACTATAAATACATACTCTTGTGCGTCAAGCATATCCATGCCCTACGCCGGTCCTGTTCATCCCAAGTATATACTCAAACACCTCCCCGGCCCCCAAAAACCCACCTCCTCTCCCTGCCTTCCTGCCCTATGAACTCGCGTCATCATCGACCTCTTTCGCCCTCCTCCGCCGCTCCCTCACCTGCCTTCCATGCACAACGCTCAGGTCTCCCATCAACCGGCCCCAACTCAACACGCCCCTCTCCAGGTCCCGCCCCAGCCTCATGCTCAACCCCTCGAACCGCTCACACCGCCCCAGCGCCAGCACCGCCATGACCAGCACCAGGTTGTCGTTGGGCTGCGGCTCCGCCTGGTTCAGCCGCCGCCGCAGGTACTGCAGGCGCAGCGCGAACGCGCGCAGGCTGCCCTCGAACCGCGGCTCCGCCGGGGAGAGGGCGCTCAGCTCGCCCATCCAGCTGGCCACGTCCTCGCCCGCGGCCCGCGGCAGGGCCTCGACGATGAGGTCGTGGATGGCCTTGGGGTTCTCCTCGGCGGCGTCGTAGCCGTACGCCAGCAGCGTCTCGCGCACGTCCGACGACAGGGAGCCCACCATGAGCAGGGACACGGCGGCGCGGTCCGCGGCCCACTGGTCGCGGGTGGGGCCGCCCGGCCCCGTGGTGCTTTTTACGGGGGACTTGCTCGACCACGGCGTCGTCGTCGTCGTCGTCGTCGTCGTCGTCGGGGCGTTTGTGGTGCTGTGATGTCCGGTCGGCTCCGGGACGCCCGGGTACGGCGCGGTGATGTACTCGGCCAGCCCGTGGAGGCGCAGCGTCCGCTTGAGGATGTCATCCCACTCGTCGAGGTTCTCGAGGCCCAGCAGCCTCGGCAGGGGAGGCAGCTCGAGCGCCTGATGCCGTGGGACGGCGGCAGCTGCTGGTGACGGTGCAGGTGAACTGGATTGTGGCCTGTGCTGCAGACTCTGTGGTGGTGTCTGTGGTTGTGGTTGTGGTTGTGGCCGTGGGGCTGGGGCCGGGGTGGTCGCCGCGGGCACGATACTGTCGTAGGCGGGTGGGCCCATGAGGATCTCATCGCGGAAGCTCGTGTAGTCGTTGCGGTGGTGCTGCGCCACATCGAGGTCCTTCCTGTACAGAATCCCCGAGATGATGCTCTGGCCCGTCTGCCATGTTGCTGCTGCCCATGCCTGGCCACGACTTATGCTCTGCCCGCTTGTGGTTGTGAGGGTTGAGGTGGATGGGGAGGTTGGTCCCCAGAGCGGGCCTGTTTTCCTCGGAGATGACGCCATACTATTCATCTTCACTTTTGGGCCGAGGTGGGCTGATCTCACGGTGAGGATGACCGGTAGCTTCCGAAGGGGAAACAAATCACTAGTTGTGGTGAGGTGTATGATTGGGCGATGATGAGTCGCAACATCCACAGTCTTCAGAGGAGCACGAGGAGGCGGAGGCGCATTGATACAGTGGAATTGTATTTCAGTAAGTTCGACAGACCAGCCTCAGGATTTTGACCCGAGCTGAAAAATGGGTAGGCTGTATTTCAGCACCTCGTCAGGTCGAGGGTCGACGAAGACAACAGGTTTCGAATGCCTGCCCACATTGCATCACCTGCAGGGCCTGCATGGGCGATATTGGTGCCGTATTTAGCTGGCCCAGGCCTGGGCGCGCGCACCCGCGTCCCCACACGATCGACGTACCGCCACTGGACGAATTGGCATCTGCTGATGGAGGCCCCGGCCCCGCCTTCTGCGTCGATTGTCTGAGATCGTGTGGCTGGTTCGCGCTCCTCTGGTAACGCTGCAGTAGCGCTTCGGCGCTGAGGCGCGTCGCGATACATATGTGGGCGTGCTTGGCCTTGGCCCGCTCCGGCCTAGCTGACTTGGCCGACCGACCGGCGCGAGCATGGCAATTGGCGAACCGTCTCCTGAGCCCTGTCGGATGGGCCCGTGCCTGGCGATCGCTCGGCGCCAACACCCTGTGCAGCTCTGAGTTTGCGGAAAGAAATTTCCGGAGGAGCACGAGCCAGAGGTCGGAAGCCACCAAGATTCCGTAATCGTGGAGTGAAACCTTTCCCCCCACCCAAATAACATCCGCGGCACCAAACTATAAGGTGTGCTCCACGCTGCTCGAGATCCAACGCTTCGTATCTTCACTAGATTTCTTGGAAGAAAACTTCACGCTCTCTACAGACGAACGCGGCCCGTTCCCGTGGGTGATCATTGGTTTCTGCACCACCCAACGAAGCCCGATGTCAATTCCCGCCTGCTGGAACGAATTTGCTAATGTCGGTCTTGTCCAAAGGGCCGCGTCACTGGGGAAGAACGACAAGTCCATGGATCCATCAATGCATCTGGCTGCATGACTACCGAAGGACTGAGGGGCGCCGTGCGTATGCGGAACCCTAGGTATCGCGTAGATCCTGCTCGTGTGTAGGTATGGTGTTATCAGGATGTTGACTGATGTAGAATGGGGGTCGACAGGACTTATACAGGATTGTGAGGCCATGGCGGTAAAGAAACATCAGGCGTGACGTCGACTTTGGCTCAGCTGCACTGGTGTTGGCTGCGCGTATGAAGACAAAGCTCAAGGACCAACATCAAAAGCCACAAGACCGGGAATCTGAGGAAGCCATCACCACCACATTGGCGTTGCAACCTGGCGGCAAGCTTAGAGGGACTCTGAAGAGGGCACGATCAACCGTCCAGAAGCTCACTTGAGCATCGCCTGGCTCTCATCCACTTGGGTGTCCGCATTGTCTTGTAAGCTGCGAGACTTCGCGTCGTGTACTTGGCCAGATGGATGGATCTTGGAAATGACGGTGACGGTGAGGCTGATGATGAACCACAAAGGATGGGTCGGTGGAGGGCTGCCTTGATGTCTTGAACCGTGTGCAATTACACACAGTAGTATTCCATGCAAGGGCAGAGGTCTGACATGAATACTACAGTAGCCCCGTAGAGTGTGTCCCTGCTTGGAGATGTACCGTGTACTCTGCGCTCGGCAGGGACCTGAGCTCTAACGGAGCAGAAGACCCGACCACCGACTCTGAGCTAGCCCCCATAGCGCAGCCTATGGTCGCGCAGGCCCTGTTCCGAAACGTGGGTACTGGACAGGGATAGAGTGCCAAGAGTCCCAAAGCCAAGTTTGTCGGCCCGCTCTGATGTCACTTGGCGTTCGACATGCCTGCTTGATGGTCTTCTTTCCTCCTTCTCACCACCAAAGCGAGAACAAAGGTCCGCGGCTTTCTGCGGTCGACGGTCTGGACCGTGATGCTCCAGCAAAGGTACAAAGTACCCCAGTACTTACAGGCGTGCTCCATACAAGGTAGTTGTGGTATGGATACACCTTTTTCTGGACCGAAAGAAATGAATCAGCAGTGACGAGTGTCACAGTGGACGCGGCTTGCCGTTAGTGACGTCAAATGTCCGTTCCTGCTCTGCCTGCACAGTCGTCTCTCGAGCATCGTCGATGGCACCTGAGGAATTGATATCTAGCGCGTCTCCTGCTCCCTTCTCTCCTGTCCCTCTTCATCCCCTCGAGGGTTCCAAGGTTTGTGTCTTCTCGTGTTGTCAGATCTTGTGCGTCTGCAGCAAATCAACCACAGGATCTCCTGTCAACGGGTCCAAGATTCCCACCGGGACAATCAAGGGAGTTTATAGGCCAAACAGATCAGATCATACCGTCACGAATTCTCCACGAGTCAAGCTCCCACAGAGATTCATCTTACCGTCAAAATGGGCATCTTCAGTCGCAAAAAGCATGTCGACGGCCCCGCGGCCACCAACACCACCGCCAAACCCAGCCGTGGCCGCCGTCATGCTGGCAACCAAGGCTACTATTCCATGGCCACCCGTCCCTCGTTTGGGCAGTGGCTCAAGTATACATGGCTTGACATCGTGACTATGATCTGCATGGGTGTCATTGGCCTGGGTGTAAGTTCTTCATACCATCCCATGACACCATACATCGCACTTCAGACTGACATGGCCCACCCCCATCCCACAGGTCTATGAGGCTCATCCAGCCCCAACGCGATCCTTCCCTGTCACCTTCTCTGACGGCGAGGTCGTCTATCCTGAGTTTGCCTACCCTCTCCGCAAGGAGATCGTACCCATCTGGGCCGCTGCCATGCTGGGTGCTCTTGTCCCCATCTTCGTCATCCTGTGTATGCAGGTCCGCATCCGCTCCTTCTGGGACGCCAACAACGCCATCATCGGCCTGCTGTACTCGCTCATCTGCGCCGCCGTCTTCCAGGTCTTCCTCAAGTGGCTCATTGGTGGCCTGCGGCCCCATTTCCTCGCCGTCTGCCAGCCTGATATCACCAAGATCTCCAACCAGTACGACGCCACCGGCTTCAAGCAGATCTACTTCACCAGAGACATTTGCACCGGCGACACCAACACCATCGATGACAGCCTCGAGTCCTTCCCCTCGGGCCACACCACTGCCGCCTTCGGTGGCTTCGTCTTCCTCTACCTCTACCTCAACGCCAAGCTCAAGGTCTTCTCCAACTACCACCCGGCCATGTGGAAGCTCATCGTCATCTACGCGCCCCTCCTCGGCGCCACCCTGATCGGCGGTGCCCTGACCATCGACGAGTTCCACAACTGGTACGACGTCCTCGCCGGCGCCATCATCGGCACCGTGTTTGCCTTCTCCTCGTACCGCATGACCTACGCTGCCATTTGGGACTGGCGCTTCAACCACATCCCCCTCAACAGGGGCGTCCCCTTCGACTTTGGCAACCCCGAGCTGGCCAGTGCCGTCTTCACGCATCGTGTGGGCTGGGGCGGTGGTGCGACTGGAGGGTATGGCGACAAGGGTGCTGCCCTGGGTCACGGACACGGACATGAACACCCACGCGGTGGTGCCTCCAACGGCACGAGCGGCACCTTCTCTCGCAAACCTGTTGGCTCCGGAGTTGGTTCTGGTCCTGCGGCGGCGCCGGAGAACATGGTTTGATGAGACCTGATTTACGTGCGAAGGTAATTCACTTCTCGAGGCCGGCCCGATATTGAAAACTCTCACGTTCGAGTCTACACGGTTGCACGCTGAAGAGAGCGCTGCTATGAATGTTTCTTCCCATTTTTAGGTCACGACACAATGTACGATACCCATATGCGTTGTTTGGACCGAAATAAATATAATTCAAATCCTCAGTCTCATCTGAATTACTCATGGTCGTGTATGCTTCTCGGTTCCACCTCATACGATGTATAATGTGAAGGCCTCTCCATGTCGCCTCCCTTTGCATCAAACCTCTTCAGTCTCGTCTCCCACGTCTCCAGCAGGAGCAGCCGTGGTGGTCTGTCCAGGAGACACAGAGTTCGTGACTCCTGAATCAACAGTCGGGCCATCGAGAGCAGTGGTGGTAGTAGAAGCCACATCCTCTTCCTTCTCGCCGACCTCTGCATTGTAGCAGACCATTTGGCCATACGACCCCAGCATGCACTTCGACTCCTGCACGCGCCTACACTATAATTGAGACCATTTTGTGTCTGAGATCAGTGGGACGTCCTTGGCAAGGGCATAAATTACCATAGTGATAGAGGTGAGAAGCTGGTACATGCTTTATGTTCCCCCCCGCCCCGGGGGGGGGGGGTGTGTGGGAGAAGCGAGGTGGTCGGAAGAAAGAAGAAGGGGCTTACCTCGCACGCCGCACGGCAAGCGATGACATCGCTGCGCACGTTCCCGTCCATGTCGCAGTAGGTGTCGTAATAGGCCACGCACTCCGTCTTGAAATTGTTGCAACGCAGGTAGAATGGGTGGCGGGCGCGCTTGTCGAGAGCATATCCAGCAGCAGCGCGTGACGCCGGCTCGAGGGCCGAGGAGGAGGAGGACTCTGCATATGAAGTCGTGGCCGGGTTGGAGGCGGCGGCGGCGACGCTCATCAGGCTGGTGGGGACATTGTTTGGGCCTATGGTCTCCTCGGTATGAAGAGAAGGCAGGTCTTTAGTTTGAGCAGTGGTCGTGGGAGCGATAATAGTAGGCTCAGCAGCCGGGGTGCGAAGCGGCTCGGTCTGGTGGAAGACGGAGATGGTGTCGCCATAGTTGACACACTCTGCGCCCCTGCCTGTGCAGTGGATATCGGAAGACGGATCTTGTGTCTGGATGGCATTCTCAGAGAACTCAGAGGCGCCAGAGGATAGACCAGACAGGTTGTGAGAGATCGCTGTTGTGAGGACTCCAGCGGGCACGGCGACAACGCCGGCGACGCGAAGCAGCAGAATGAAGAGCACTAGAAGGTTGAAACACTGGTTTGGAGGACAAATTCTGTTAGCTGTTTGTCTTTGCTTGTTCTCCAATCTGACAAGATGCGGCGTCCCCCTCCTCTGAATCAAGCCATGTATAAGACCTTGAGGAAGTCCCCAGAGTCCCGAGGTCGGGGTCTTGTGGAAGTACTCACCCCCATATTTAATAGATAGGCTGATTTTGTCGGGAAGAAGGTGTTTGAAAGAGGCGATCGTGGCCTGGCCTTTTGAGGAAGTTGCTACAATCGAATAGAGAGAGGGGCCATTTCACAGATGGTGAAAAAGGTTGGCTGAACGAATATTGAAGTGATTCCATTGGAACAAACGGGAAGATGCCGGCCACCCTGAAACCAGGTGAGAAAACAGAGCTGACTTTTCACTGTGGGGTCCAATTCACACAGGTTTTCTTCACAGTCACTTGGTGGAAGTGAATTGACCTTTGCTCTTGCGCCTAGTAATTCTTTGTACTGCCTCAGGGCCATCCATTTTGCAATGGATACATCAGGCTGATGTAGTTCAATGCAGTGGTTCACATATGTGTGGCTTTTGACAGGTCCTTAGCTGAAAGACACGAGTGTAGTCTAAAGAGACTTTCAATAAAATACCATTCCCTTATGGGCCTTTCCCCAAGTTTTTTGATGTGCCTATGTATTGACTATGTTTCTGCTGCTGACCGCAATATACAATATTATGATTATAAGAGTCCATTCTATACATAGAGAAGCTTAAGCTATCTATTAGAGTACAATGTAGGTATTCTTCAAAGACCTAGGCAAGCCTTTGACTTCATACAAAGTGTCACTGTGACTATGTACCTGAGTGTGAATGCTGAAAAGACTTCCCGAGGTCTGTGAGAGACAGAATAGGAGGCGGGTGCGGATGCTTGTGGCCTCTCCCACCTAGCCTTTGGTCTCATAATGTCAAGCAGATTACAGAGTCATCATAGAGGCATCCACGAGAACTTGTACCGGATTAGGATTCAATGGACTGAGTAGGGAACGGTGCTACTTTGTGCCGGTGATTAGCACTGCCACCTCAACGCCCGACAGAGCTCGTAATCCTACTTCAATCGCCTTGGCATCGCGGAGATGCCCCGATCTGGTGCCCATTCATGGTGCAAAGTGGGGGCACGTTGATGATGATTTTGTTCAACAGCGGAGCGATGCTTTGCATGTGCATTGGGGGGCCTAGCTGTGTGACAAAAACAAAAACAAATCTTCAAGACGCTGTATAAGAATTGTCCATTCGCGCTCCAGAGAAAGGGGAGTCCTCCATGCTTCGCATTCAATTGCAGCCTTTTCCTGGTCGACTAATCCCGCTTGATTGAAGCCTGGAGCGCTTGAGGGTTCTTCAGCATGCTCCTTCGTAACTTGGCGGCGCCTATCATCGCGGCTCGCTTCGGTCTGACGTCGAGTCTGCCTCTGCGGATCGTCTCCTTCAACATTCGCTACGCCGCCTCGAGCCTCGAGACCAACGAAAAGCCGTGGTGGTCCCTTGCTTGTCTGCTCGACCACAGTCAATGCAGGGAATTCCACCTGTGCAGCACCCTCGGCAACTATGTCAACGACGTCGACACGGCCGTCATTGGCCTGCAGGAGGTGCTCTCCAACCAGCTCAGCGACGTCCTGAACAACCTCGGCAGCAGCTGGGCGCACGTCGGCGTCGGCCGCGACGACGGCGCCGCCGCGGGCGAGTTCAGCCCCGCCCTCTACGACACGGGCGTCCTGCGCGTCGTCTTCAGCGGAGACCAAGTGGCTGTCGCCGACGCCGGACGTGCTCTCGTACGGCTGGGCCGCGGGCTCGCGGGCGCGTCGTGTGACCGTCGGGGTGTTTGAGCACGCCGCGGCGGGGCGGCGCTTCATCCACGCCAACACGCACCTCGACAACGTGTCCGGCGAGGCGCGCGCCGGGGGCATCAGGGTCGTCGTCGCGCGGGTCGAGGCCGTGCGGGCCGCGTACGGCCCGCTCGGGGTCACGCTCACGGGCGACTTCAACTCGGAGCCCGCGGGAGATGCCTACCTCACCCTGCAGGGGCTGGACTACCTTACGGATCTCTGGACGACCGCGACGCACCCCGGGACGAACCAGTTGACCTACACTGGGTTCACGGATACCGGAGTCAGCCGGATCGACCACATTTGGTATGGACCTAATGCGGATGCGGACTATACCGTACTTCAGACGGAAATTGTGGGCAATAAAGTGGATGGTGTTTATATCAGTGACCATCGAATGGTGTATGGCGATATCATACTTGATTGACCCATCTACTTTGCCCGCTTGCGGCATGTCGAGAAACTTCTTCCGGGTTGATCCAAGATCGCGAGAGGAACACGCCACGGACCCGCAGAGACCACGGCCACGCAGGAGGATAATTGGGGCATTGGCGCCTAGGCCCGAGCATCAATGCCAAGGTGAAACTGGCATTGATGGTAGTATCTGTGTGCACATGAAAGCGGGGGCCACTTAAAAGGCGGGCGAGGCCCGCCTCTCCCCCGCCTATACGCTTTCTCCGCAAGTATGCTCTCTATTCCGTTCCTTATCCTTCTTCGTCACTGACTGCACTAAGGAAAAAGAGTCAGAGGACAATGCCTTTAAGATTTTCTCTTTTTTACACTATATTCTTATACTATATTATTATTTGCACTATATTTATTATACGCTTAATAGCGTTTGTATAGTTTTTTATTATAATTATATACTCTTTGTATTATATAAGCTAATATAAACTTTAAGCTAGTCTAAGGTTTTTAAAACTTTTAAGCAAGTTGTATAAACCTTTTCTAATTCTAGGCTTTCCTTTAGGCTTTCTTATTTGCTACAACCTATTTATAAAAGCAATTAAAAATTTTCTTTTACTATTTATTACTTATTTAACTAATTATTATTATTATTATATAATAAATTTTATTTGTTTTTTTAACACTTGTAAGTAAATATATAAAATAACAAAAAACGCAACTTTTTTATATACTATTAGCAGCGTAAACAGCTTAGCGTTAAGCAGCTTAAACAAAAAGAAAGTTATAAAAATATACTATAATAAAGTGCCTTTGCAAACATTAATCCCTTCTTTTCTAATATAAACTATAATAATTAAAAACAAATTAATTAACTACTTTTAGCAGCTTAGCTAGACTTAGCAGCCTAGCTAAACTTTATAGTTTAGCTATATAATAAATATACCTCTTTTTACGTTAAGGAAAATAAACCTTAATGCTAAAGAAAAAAAACTTTGTTTTTGCTGCTTAAAGCAAAATTAAAAAAACTTTAAAATTTGCTAATGTAAGCTTAACCGCCGCTATGCTTAGCTAAATATAGCAACATAACTGCTGTGCGCTGTTTTTAACAATGAAGATAATTTGTATAAGTACCTAGCATAAGTTTAAATTTACACTAAGCTTTTTTATAGATTTATTTCCTTTAAATTTATTTATTAAGTTTTTAAAAACTAGTTTAAAGCCTAGTTTCTTATTTAGCTACGCTAAAATAACAATGCCTCTAAGGTTTATAAAATCACCCTTAATAACAGTAATATTACATTAACCACTTGCTATAGCACTTTTAAAAACTATAAGTCTTAGAATATGTTTATTAACTACTTTATAAATTATAAAGCTATTTAAAATTTGTTTTTTAGCAAAAAATACAATGGCATTATAATTGCTATAAACTTTTAATTTGCTTACTTTAATTAATAAAAAGTTTGCTATTAATATTAATATATTATTTACTTTGCGCTTAACTACTTTATTATTATTTTAGCTAAACCTTTTAAGGAAAAAAACTAGCACAATTTCTTTATAAAAGCTAAATATTTAAATAAGTCTACTACTAAGCGGTTTTTCTCTTAAGAAGACTATATAAATATATTAATAGCAAAATGCAAATAAAATACTTGCAATAACTTTAATTATTAAATCTGCATTAAATTTAATTGTTTTTAAATATATGCTTATGCTAATTATAGCAAAACACTACCTAGCATAAAAGTATATTAAAAAATCTGCTAAAAAGTAACTAAGCTTGCTTATAATCTAGCCTATAAGCAATTAGCTAAGCATCTCTTCTCTTTTATTATATTAAATAATAGTATCCCTTACGTTTAAAATTAACAAAGTGCTGCTTTAATGCTTAAATAATACCTTTTACTTTACTACTTTTAATAAAAACAATGCTATGCTTATTAATTCTCTAAGCCTTTTAATCTTATAAGCATAATGTAAAATGCTTTAATACTACTTTAGTCCGCTAGCCTTTATTATTTA
>JALRMF010000633.1:0-18763 GCA_026120015.1 Dendrostoma leiphaemia
TATATAATTTATACTTAAAGCCGCCATTGCTTAAATATTAGCTATATATAAAAATAGTATAATTATACTTATATAACTTGTAACCTAGCTTAGATTATTAAAAAACTTTAAAGGCTGCTTTTTAAATGTTAATAAAAGCTTATATATTTTTTATTTTGCTAATATAGTTATAATAAACACTTTTTTTAAAGTATATAAAATAGAACTTGCGCAAAGCTCTTAGCGCCCGCTATATCTCAAACTTTATTGGCAATTAATTAGCATCTAGGTATATTTTTAAATTGCAGAAAGGTTGAATATGGTTGGTAGGGTTAGTAGAGTTTATTATAATAGAAGCAAGCTAATTCTTAGGAATATTAAGTTTAGCTAGATAAGCGGTAAGCATTTGTTAAAATGTTATAGTGCCCCTAGGTATAAGATATTATTTGCCTTTGCGATCTTTAAGGATATAAGATGTTAGTTTTTTATTAAAGACTTTATTTAATAGTTTATGCTAATTGTCTAGTTTATCTTCTAATAGCTCACTAAAGCTAATACAATCATAGTAAATTAAATATTAAATTAAAAGAGACTTAAGATTATATTATACTGCTGTAGGTTGATAGCTATAGCAATAGCCCGGTCCGCCTTAGACCGGAGGCATACGGCCACCAGAAGGAACCAGCTGGCCAAATGACTAGCCGGGCCGATACGGCCCGACGGCAATTGGAAGGGACCATACGCGTGTACGCCTAATCCCTTTAGCGTACAACGATAGTTTCCCTTTCGTTTCTTCTGCTAAACATCATCAACAACTATAGCAATACACTCGTTTTCACCCTCTATTCAAACCTCTTTATATACAAAGATTAACTTACCAACACTAATCAATAGTTAAATAGTTAACTATAGATAGCAAGGTAAAAGAAATGAATCTTGCTTTGAAAACTGCTGCAACGTTTCCTAAAAGGAGTATACTACTTACAACGATAAGCTTTATACTTTTAGCAAAAAACAACAAACGGCTTGCAAAAAAACTTTAGAAAGAGTTATCACTAGCAAAAGGCTATTCTCTTTAACTATTAAAAATAACTAAGAGACTTTAAAAAGAATTATTACTAGCGACCCTTTTAATGCGTCTGCAACGTAAAACAACATATAAACAACTTTAAAACCTCCTTATAAACGCTAGCAGCTTATTTAATACTATATTATATTTTTAAAAAGATGATTAATTCTATATAAAAACACTAAAACCTCCTACAAAGTTACAACAGCAAGCAACCAACTAGCAAATCTCTTTATTAAGTACTTCTGCCCTTATAAAAATCTCACAATCTTTCCCATCCTCACTACGCAACAAAAACACTAACAACGCATATATACACAAATATATTAGCAACCCCAAAACATCCTACACTGCATTCCAACCCCTTTTCTATTCATTTTCACTTTATTTTTAAGCATACGCATATACACATAACAACTTAATTTCCCCCTTATTTTTTACCCCTTGCATCCTATTACTACGCCATATTTATCCTAAGAATCCTTATCCCCTAAACTAAGCAACCTAAATTAAACTAGCATAGCTAATCCCAGCAGTTTAAACGACCCTTTAGTCAAAGAAACAAAAACCCCAGTATCTAACCACAATGCCCAGCAGCCCATTTTAGTGTTAAGCAACCTTTTAGCAGAAACTAAAATCTCCTAGGCAATATAACCTTTATTTAACGCCTACCTTTAATATAAAAAAATATAGCTAAGCATTAGTTAAATATACTTATATATAATAATTGCTAAGGCAATTGCCACTTACCTTAAATAGTACAATAACAACCTCTTCTACTACTTTTATAAAGATTTTAATAAATAAACCGCTAATATATTTAACGCCATCTCCTTTAACCTACGCTGCAACCTTAAGCAAATCTTTCATTAAAATAAAATTTATATTAAACAAAATAACGCTTTTATTAAATAATATTTAATAACCCTTGCTGCTTATAAAAAACTCTTTAAGTAAAACCTAATTAAGCTTTATAACCAAAAACTTAACTTAAAGTTACGCGCCTATAAATAGCAATAAAGCATCTTGCTACTAAAACCTCTTTAACCTTTATAATAAGAAAAAGCGCCTTAGCAAAAGCCTTAGATTTATTAAGAGAAACTTTGGCAAAAACAACTAAACAGTATATAATAGACCGTTAAAAAACCCTTAGCATACTCCTAAGTTAAAAAAGCTTTAGGAAATAGCTCGCAATAAAGCCCTTCGCTATTATTGCCTTTGTTACAACCACAATAAAACCCCTCGCAACCGCTATCCCTACTATACGTACAATAAACTATACAACGCCCACAATAAAACCCCTCAAAAGTGCCCTTTTAGTTACGCTTGCAACAAAACCCTTCGAGAGTGCCCCTTTAGTTATATCCGCAATAAAACCCTTTGAGGTTGCCTTTAAAACAAAGCCTCTTTGCATTAGTTTTAGTGGACTATACAACAAAACTACAATCGTTGCCCCCTAACCGTCTATATATACTATACAATACCCTATTCCCAATACTAAAACCGCTCGTACACCGTCACAATCCCCAGCGATACGACTTATACAAAACCCTTCCTCTACTCAAGTACCCAAACAACCACATTAACATTTAAACCTTAACCAGCTTTACAAAGATATATAGCCTAGATCAAAAGTATATAGGCAAGCTATACAACCTATTAGATAACAAGCTTAAGACTTTCTTTAGTCTTTGCTAGCACGCCCAAATCAAGCTTAGCTAGTTTTACGTTGTTTTTCCAAAGATTTTAACCAACCGCGCTCAACGATTCTATAAAAGCTACGTTACCTATTTTAATACATTTACAAGAGCTTATACTAAGATTAAACAGCATTTTAACACAAAAGTCAACCACCTTTACTACTATACAGACTAAACCTCAACAACCTTCAATAAAATCAAGCAGCAGAACAACGGGAAAAACCTCCACAAAGTCCTTGAGATCTTGTTTAACAAGCTACAACTATGCCAACGTGCTTTAGGACCAGATTACGCAGGCAAATAAGCACTTAAGACTACAATAATCAAAGCCTGCCGTAGAGTATACAGACTCATATTCTTTGTACGAGTGCCTAGTCAAATTAAGTACGACCAGAGAAAAGAGGCTGATGATTAATATAATGGCTCTACGTTAATTATACAAACGGCGCAAGATCACGAAAATACAATAAATCAATAGCAACGACAACCCCGCCGACGCCATAACGAAGGCTATACCAAATAAAGCGCTAAAACGCCTAGTCAACAACAACAAGTTAACAATACGAGTAAAGGGTTTTATTCAAAGGCCTATAAACTAGGCAACAAGTATATTTCCTTTATATAGTACGATTATTACTCGTTTCTTTCCTATTTGGGCAACTGGTTGCCTACGGCTTAAGTTTTAGACCGATCTTTCAAAGCATACAACGGGGGTTTACGAGCCAATACAAAAGACTGCCAATATAGGTTAATAGCTATAGCAATAGCCCAGTCCGCCTCGGACCGAAGGCATACGGCCACCAAAAGAAACCAGCTGGCCAAATAACTAGCCAGGCCAATACGGCCCAACGGCAATTGGAAGAAACCGTACGCGTATACGCCTAATCCCTTTAGCGTACGACGATAGTTTCCCTTCCGTTCCTTCTGCCAGACATCATCAACAACTATAGCAATACACTCGTTTTCACCCCCCATTCAGACCTCTTCGTATACGGAGATTAACTTACCAACAACTGCATAACTTATATTGCAAAGGGGATAAGTATTATTATTATGCTAATGCAGCATTAAATAATATTAAGGAAAGTTATTTAATATTAATCTAAAAGCGGCTTTTGCAGCCTATTGCTTAGCAAATTTCATATACTAATTGCAATATATATTAACATTTTTTAATTCTATGCTTATGTAGATAAAACCTATATATAAATTATAATAATATTTATAAAACATCTTATTACTAAAACTGCCCCTGTCTCTTATAATAACTTTTGCGCGCAATGCTATAATAATATTCCCTTTTTGCTTATATTAGCATATAATAAACCTTTATAATATATAAGATCCTTTGTTATAATTAAAGTAATATTTTATGTTATATATTAAGAATAAAACTATTATATAATCATTCTAATCTCTTTGTTGCATTGTTGCTATAACTTAGTCTATATATCTAAAATCCCTTACCGCTATAAGAGTTATTATAATTGATTGCAAAGAGTATATGTTTACTTATTTCTAATATTTTATGCGCATAAGTTGGACAAACTTAGCTAATATAGCTAACTTAAAAGTTAAAAAACTATTAGGTTAAGTATAGAACGTAGTAGAAGGCTTATTATTAGAATATAAGTTTAATTTATTTAGTTTAAAAGCATTTCTTTGCAATTGGAAATAACTATTAGCTTAATGTAATAATAAAGCGTAAAAGGTATTTCTATTATCTAAATTAGAGTTATTCTCATTATTTGATTTAGAGTCATTTTTATTATTTAGTTTAAAGCTGTTTTTACCCTTTAATATAAAGCTGTCTTTACCCTTTAATACAAAGTTATTTTTACTCTTTAACTTTAATATCTTTAAGCTCTTATGCTAGTATGCTTTAAAGCGCTTATTAGCTTTAACGCTAGCCTAACAAAAAAATGGTCTTTAACGCTTTCTAAGAGAAAAATCACTTAAAACTAATGCAAAAGTTATTAAGTTTATTAAGTCCTTTTATATAAAAAATGTTTAACTTGCGTAAGATTTACTTTTTTGCTTTATAACCTTGCGTAAAAGCTTAATAATCAATTATAAGTCTGGCTATTGACTATTTAAAAGTATTTATAATTAACTTAGAAATTTTGCTATATTAATATATAGTGCAATAAGCTTCTTTTGCTTAGGCAGTAGCCTAAATATTAGCGCCGCAGCGACCTTAAATTTGCCTAAGCCGTAGAGAATATTGCGATCAGGGTTAAAATTTAACTATAAATCTAGCCGTTAATCTTTTAAGTATATCTTCAACCAACCCAAAACATTTACTATGCTATTATATAGCATAGTAGACTTTCTTTAATTAAATAATACTGCTAAGATCAGCGCTAAGGCCACCTTGGGTCTATTTTGGTTATAAATAATATTGCAAATAAGTTAAATAACCAAATAAAGGTTTATACGTTTATCCTCTAAGGATATTTGCAACTTATTTAAAAAAACATTTATAATAAAGCTTTTAAAGCATAACTTAAAAAACTTCTTTTATGTAATTAGTGGTGCTAAGGTTGGCGCTAAAGCTATCTTATATGTATTTTAATTGTAAATAATATTGCAAAAAGGTTAGGTAGTTGATTGTAAATGTAAGCGCTTATCTTTTAAGCATATTTATAATTAACCTAAAGAGTTAATTATAGCAAAGTATAATAATATAAACCTGCTTTGCATAAGCGAGGGTAGCAAAATTAAAGACGCGGCTATTTTAGGTTGGTTTTTATTGTAACAAATGGGTATATTAAGTAGCTGCAAGATTAGGCGCTTATCTAGCAAAAGTGACTGCAGTTAACCTAGAGATTCCAATTAGATAGAAACATCCTTATCTATATTATTTTACCCTAAAATCAGATTAAATACCAGTAAATTATTATTATTAATGTTTAGGTGTTTATTAAGTTTTATATTATTTATCTTTAATAGTAAATTACTTAGAATTTAGCTAAGGCTAATGTAAAAGCAGCATTTCTAAAAAAGTAAAAGAGTAAAAGATAATTAAGCGCTTAAAAATATATGCTTGTGTTTAGCAGATTGAAACGGCGGTGCTGCAATGCTAGTGTTAAAAGTAATAGAATTGCTAACTTTAAGAGTAGCCCTCTTATTAACTGTGGCAGTATTAAGCTTAAAAGTGTGTAAATTATTAGATAAAAGGTTAAATAAAACCATAGCTAGGTTATAAGAAAAGCGCAAGGATAAGGTATTTTAGATAAGTAGTAAAATATTAGACTAATTAAATATGCTATTTATAGCAGATAATAGCTAACTTTAATTAAAAGTTGCTTTAAAAGCATTAAAAAGGGTTAGTAACTAATTGCTAAGTTTATTAGCAACTTGCAAAGGTTAGCTATAGTTATAAAATGTTTTAAAGGGATTAAAAGGGGTTAATAATTAGTTGCTAACTCTATCTATAACTAGCAAAGGCTAGCATTAATTAAGAATTATTTTAAAAAGCTTTGATAGCGGCGGAAACTAATTGTTAAATCTACCAGCAGCTGGCAAAGGTTGGCCTTAGTTGTGGGATATGCTAGGCAGGCTAGCAAACTAATTATATAGCGTAACAGGTAGGCTGTAAGATTTATTATATAATATGCTAGGCAGGCTAGTGAATTAATTATAGGGTATGCTAAGTAGGCTATAAGAGTTATTGTATAATGCACTAAGCAGGCTAAAAAACTATCTATAAAACATAGCAGGCAGGCTATAGAAATTATAGTAGAGAGTGGGTAGCAGGCCATAGAAGTTATCGTATAACGCGCTAAGCAGGCTAGCAAACTAGTTATATAGCGTAATAAGCAGGCAATAAGAATCATAATATAGCGCGATAAGCAGGCCAGCAAATTAGTTATATAGCGTGATAAGCGGGTGATAGAAATTATAGTATAGCGCAACAAGCGGGCTAGCAAACTAGTTATATAACGTAACAGGCAGGCGATAAAAATCATAGTACAGCGCAACAAGCAGGCCAGAGAATTAGTAGCTAAATCTACTAAAAGCAGACGATTAATTATATAACATTGCAAACAAACTAAAGTATAAACTAAAAAGGGCTAAAAACTAGCTGCTAAAGCTACCACTAATAGACAATTAATTATAGAATACTTAAACAAGGCTAAGGGCAATGCTAGTGTTTAGGGTGTTATTTATTGTATGCGTAGATAATATAGGTAGGCTAGTGCTAACTAAATTTAAAACTGTAGGATTATTTAAACCAAAGACTAGGATAGTTGTGTTAAAGGGCAGTTTGTTAAGTTTTAAAGTCTTAACTAAATTAATAACAGCTTTAAGCCAAAGAACGGTCTTCTATTAGTACCAGTCCCTATAAATATAAAGATCGTCAGCGGTTATTTTAAATACAACATTTATTTCTTTACATTTATACGTAATAAAACAATATTATAACAGCAAGCAAGATGATTAAAAAAGACGCAAAACATAGATTAGATATTTTCTTACTATAGAGATAAATAAACCACAAAGGAAAACTAAATCTAATATAGCAAAAGAGCAATATAAAGAGACATAGAAAAACAAATACCTTCCACCAAATGCATGCTATTTTAATAATAAAAACAAATATCCTATAAAAAAAAGAGTTATTATATTGCAAAATATATAAACTAAAGAAAAGCAAATTAATAAAGCAAAAGAAGATAATGCAAAGGGGTGCAGGGGAATAAATGCCTTTTATTAAATATATGCTATTTTAACAATAAAGATATATATCTTATAATAAAAATAAGGTTATTATATTGCAAAATACATAAACTAAAAAAAAGCAAATTAATAAAATAAAGAGAGAGGGGCAAGGGGAAAGATACTAAGAATATAAAAATTTAGTATTATCCTGCTAGTTCTTAGATTGTGAAACAATATAATAATAAAAAGAATAATATAGTTTTACATACCTATGCAACACAAATGCCTGCTTAACTTAAGAGTAGGCTGTTTAGATGCGGCTAAAGGCTTTTTTAATCTGCTAAGCAATATAGTTGCGCAACTTAATAAAAGTAGTGGCCTCATACTTAGCTATATAATTCTTAATATTGTCAACAAGGCTAAAAATCTTAGCAATATATCCCTTAGCATTTCCCCAAATTAATTAATTATAAAAGGGCTTATTATTGCTAAAGGATAACATAATAACAACAAGTTAAATATCTATATTAAACAGCAAAACAGAGAGATAGATAGCGAGGCAAGCAGATAGATATTAAAGGGGAAAAGGTAGACAGCGAGATAAAAAGGTAGATAGTTAAAGAATAAACGGCTAAGGGATATATTTAGACAAAGGTTTTAAATAATCTAAATACACAGTTGTAAAATAACAACAATAATCTATTAATAGTAATAAATAAAAAAGATAAAGGCAGAATCAAAGGGACTTAATCTTATTAAGTAGGAAAGGGATCTAAACCTATGTTTATAAGTAAGGTAAGCTTCTTTTTAAAGTAACTATTATAAGGCGGTTTCGGCAAAAATAGGTTAAGGGCATAGTCTATACTAAACAAAGCATACCACTAGTATTTAGCGTTTAAATTATAATAAAAAGTATAGCAGTGGATATATAATAATTAAAGGGGTTAAATATAGAAAATGTTTTCCAATAGGTTTATTAGTAATAATAAGACCATTATAGTTAGCTAATGTTTAATAACTAGATAAAGAGAAAATAAGAGTATCTGCCAAAGGGATAACCTAAAAAAAAAGGGTTTGTAGAAAAAACATGCTTAAAAGCAATCGTAAAAAAGCAAAAAGTAACAAAATACTAACTATTTTCAAAAAAAGCCTTTAGCCAGGTAGGGTAGTTAATATATTTATAAGCAGAAACAAGAGTTTGCTATATAGCTTATTAAACTGCAAGTTTTTTATCGCTATAATTTAATTACATAGCTGTTTATGTAAAATATATATTTGTTTTTATAGATTTATTTGTTAGAAGAGTTTAGTAATCTTAGATTAATTATATTATAAACTTTATTGTTAATTAAGGTATAGTGAGTTTAGCGTTAAGGGTTGTAAATGTTATAATAATAAAGGTAGGCGTGGTAAGCTTTGTCTTTGGGTTAGTGGGCCCTTAAACAAAAGGTAAAGGCTAATATAGGCGTTGTGGTACCGGCCCTAACAAAGGGAAGGGGGGGTTGGTGTTATAGATTATGTCTTAGATAATCTTAGGGATAACAACAGAAAAGGTTGGAAAAGAAAAGTAAGCGTTAATATTGCATATCCTTTATTATATTTAGCTTTTTAGGTATTAATATTATTTAATCTATAAATAAAAATATTAGTAAAGGTAATAACAATCGCAGTATAATAAATATTTCTTAATAAGTCTATATATAGCATCTTTTAGATAGAAAGAAATTAGAATTAGGCAATCTTATTTTTATATTAACAAGTTTAACTTATACATATTTAAGAGAAAAAAAAATGTATTATACTATGCTTTAGTTAATAAAAAGGGTAATAATAGAATTATTTATATATATAGCTATATTTTTAAGACTTTAGGTTGCTGTAGCTAAGATAAGGCAAATAAAAGCAAATAAATAAGGCTCTAAGATGAAAAGTTTTTACTATAGCAAACCTAGTTGTAAAAAGGTTTAAAAATGATAGATTCTTCAGCAACGGAAAAGAGAGAATTCTATAGGAAAATAAATTTGCAATTAGCTTTGCTGCTTAACTTTCTATTTTATAGCACCTAGATACCTAGGTAATAAAGAGCATAAGAATAAAATACCTCATTAACAATCTACCGCAAAGGAAATCTATTAAAAGAAAAAGGAAATATATATTTTTATAAACTGCAATATCTTTAAATAACGCTATTATAGTCGTTAAGGGTAAAACTGCCAACCTAAATAGTTTGGCTACAGCCCTGCAAACTTTCGCCGCCGCCTTTACGCTTTGAAGAACAACCACTCATTTTTTAAAGATAATTATTATTAAGGCCCCGCTTGGCTTAGCTCTTGCTTTTGCCCTTTGCATTAGTTTTCTATTAAGTGTTCTTCTTTGCCTAAGGGGCCTTTTTTGTTTAAAGGGTCTTTTTTGCCTAGGCAGCAATGAGATAAGCATTTTTAGAAGGGCTAATATTACTATTCTGCTATAAGCGTTTAATAATAGTTTCAGTAAGCTGAGTTACGCTGATGCTAGTTATAGTAAAGTTAATATAATCTTGTAAATAGCCGTTGTTTTTAAGCTTTTAATATATTGCTTTATAAACACAGAATTTAAAAGGCATAGGTATATTTAAATTATTTAAGTTATTGCTTTATATAATAGGCATATTTATAATAATATTGTGAGATATAGCTAGATTTTTGCTTAAGCTTAGGGCTATAAGAAAAGTTATATTTTTTTAGGCGCATAAAGCCTAAATATGCGCTAAGATATATGCGCTGCTGATAAAAGTTTTAGCAAAATTGCTAACATTTGTTTAAAGATTTAATATTGCAAAGGTAAATTAAAATTAGTAAATAAAATATAGCCTAAGTATAAAGTTTTTTTTATTAAGAGTATTAAAATTAAGTGCCTTATAAGCACTATTAAATAAGTATTTTATCTTAAACAAAGTAGGGCCTATAAAGGCAAATTAAGAAACTAATAGATAAGATATAGTATAAAGTATTATTTACTTAAAAGAGGTAGATAATTACCAAAGCTTAGCAAGTGCTTTATTTTAGCTAAAACCTTAATGTAACTACCTATAAGAGATAAGCAGCCTAGTTTTGCTAGATTAAATATATTAAAAGAGGTTTTATAGCTAAAAATAAATATTATTAATTTATAATAAGCATAAAAAATATTTTTAAAAGTTTTAAGGCATATAAAAGTATTAAGAGCGCCTTTAGCAATAGAGGAACTAAGAATGTTAGCCTTTTCTAAGTTATTATTAGATAATAAAGATAAAGCTAAAGGTGTAAAATGGCGGTTTATTATATTGCTGCTGAAATAAAGCATTAGGAAAGACTAATAGGGGAAAGAGTTGTTAGAGCCGCTGTTAAAAAATAGGAAAATAAGAGTTAAAAATAAAGAGGGAGGGTTAGGGCAGTTTTTTATATTGCTGCTAAGATAAGGCATTATAGCAGATGAATAAAGAAGAGAGTTGTTAGAGTTAGAGTTAAAGTTAAAGCTGCTATTAAAGAAAATAATAATTAAATTCTGCTATAAGGCAGAAGGTAAAGAAAAGTTAATTTGGTTCTTTTTTAAGGAAGCTATTTTAAAAAGTATAAAAAAGGGCTAAGGTTATTATAAAATAACTAAAAAAATATATTAATACCTAAGTATAGCTAAAGTTAATAAGAAAAAAAAGAGAGGTTTATTAGTAAGAGGTTTAATAGTAAAAGAAGGCTTGTTAATTAAGAGAAAAGTTTTAATTTAATAGATTAGTTTAGATAGCTTATTGTAAAACTAAATGCTTAAGTAAAAAAAAAAGTTTACTAATAATAAAGTTAACTAAGCAACTTAGTTTAAAAAAAGGTTGTAAAAAAAGTTTTATTTATAATAAAGTAATTTAATTAGTTAATTAAGCTTTTATTTACTGCCTTAAGATATAAATATTAAATGTTAAGATTTTAAAATAAGCAACTAGATAGAAAAAAAATATTTATATAAGCTGCACTTACCCTTTTGTTAGTAACCAGCAATTAGATATTTAATATATTAGAGAAATAGATAATTAGCTAAGTTTTGCATTTTATTATTTAAAAAAAAAGAGTAGTTTCTATTTAATGCTTATAAAAAGGTTATATATATATATAATAAGCTTGTTATATGCCTTTCTTAGTGCTGCATTTACCTAGCCTATAATTTATTAATATCCTCGTTTATAAGCGCCCTCTCCCTTATTTTTTCTTTCTACTATAATCCTATTATACTTTTAGCCTGCCTAGCAGTTTATCTCTATATATAACTTTTTACCTTTTTTTAGTTTAGCCTTTTATCTCTAGCGACAAGGTAACTATAACTTATAATTGCCGCCTTTAGTTAAAATCCAGTTATTTAATATAGTATAAATCCCTTTTTCAATATAAAGTATTAAATTAGTGCCTTAGTAATTAGTCTTGCTACTTTATTTTAAAGCATAGTCACTTATATAGATAAATATAGCTAAAAATAGGCAGGTGCTTAAAATATTGCTGCTAAATGCCAGCGTACTAGATCAAAAGAGATTAAGCAATATAAAAGCCTTATATTCTAAAATATTCAACCTTGCCAAAGCTTTTAATACAGCTACAGCAAAGTCTAACACATCCAAGTTCTTATTATCCTCTTTTAAAGTAAGATTATATTATTATTCCAACAATACCCAATTTTCTCTAATACTCCTAAGTTTAAATAATTTAAAAAATATATATAACACCTAATCCCTAAGCTTTAAACCTTTAACAAGTTTTTCTATCTCTTTATAAATTTTATTAAGCGCTTTATAAAAGGCATTATAACGCTTTATAGCTATATACTATTTTTTATGCTAGAAATCTGCCATCTATGCATAAATAGTCTATTAGGCAGTAATTTACGTAAAAGCTTGCTAACATTAAGCCTCTGCAACTATAGCCTTTTATACCGCTTTGTCTCGTTTAATTTATAATATATAAATCCTTTTATTTTAACCCCTAATCTCTCTCTATACATTGTTTATTTATTCTTTTAGGGATTTTATATATTATTCTAAGGCTAAAGTCTTTATATAATAATATTAATTATAAAGAGACTATAAGGATACTAAATCGCATGTTAGACTAGGCATGATAAATAAAAGCAGGGCTTAAGAGAGTAGGCAATAATAGGTTAAATACCTTAAATTAATAATAATAACTATTATATAGTGGACATAACTTATATAATATATAAAAATCATTAAATTAGCATTATATCTAATATATAAATAGAGAAAGTTAGAAATAGCTATACCACAAGAAACTATAGCTATTAAGTAATTATATTTCTAAGAAAACCAAAGGGGTTAGTAGGTTAACTAACGCCTAAAACCTATAAACAATATAGTAAATAAATATAGCACTTGCTATAGTATACTTATATATAAATAAACTAAAACTAGGCTTAAAAGATAAAGCAAAACTAGCAAGCAATATGTAAAAAGTAGAATCTAGCTGCTATAAAATATAGAATCTATACTATAAATAAATTATTAGCAGTAAATTATAAAAAGAAAAGCAAAGCTAAAATATAAGAGTTAGAGGTTTAAACATAAAAGAGGAAAATAAATGCTATATATATAATGGAAATTTTTTTAAGTAATAGCAAATAAATATATACTTATATATAGCATACTATCGCTTAAATTGCCTTAAAGGTCTTTGAATACTACTTTATACTCTTTTATTAGGCTTTAAAAAAGCTTACTATATAAAAACAAAAATAGCTATTAAGTATAGCTAAAAAGGGTTTTTAATCTTATTACTATTTGCTTTAATTTTGCTTTTAGATTCACTAGCCTGTCTCTAAGCTGCACTAGGATTTATATATTTAGCTAGTTGCGCGCGAAAAAAGGCGGAACAATCTAAATGCCAGCGAGCGTGCGGCATTATAACAGCTGCATATAAAGACTAATAGAGTCTATAGGTGCTAGGTTGTTTTATTGCTTAATTAACTCTACTAAGATATAATTAAATGTGCGGCCTTAGGACTTATAGTTAATTAAAGCAAATGCGGGCATATAAGAAAGCTTAGACCTTATACAGCTACTAATAAAAAATTTAAAGTAGTTAGGCTGCATAATAGAGTAAATAGCCTTAAGCGCAATAATTCTACTTAAAAAACCTAAAATAATAATATCCTTTATAGCAAGTAACTATAAAAGAATTGCATATAGTAGTTTAAAGTATATAGTTATTATTTTTATTAAGGCGAAACTAAAGTATAAAAGGTTAATAATAATATTAGCAGCAGTAAACTCTATACTATTTATAACTTTTAAACTTAGGAAAAAGTTTTAGGTAGCAATAATTAGCATATTATTTATATAAAAAAAAACTTTAAAAATGTTAACCTTATAATTATTACCATAAGCAAAAGTTTTTATTTATTTAATTATATTTGCATAAACGCCCCTTTATTTATATATTAATACAAAGATATAAATATGCTGCCTGCGTTCTTTAGCCCAGCTTAGCATACCATTTATATTATATCTCTACTAATATTTATTTTTAAGCATAATAACTTATAGACTAAACATTTAATTAATAGCTTTGTTAATATATATATATTGCTCTTAGAGCAATGCAAGAGAATTATAGGTTTGCATGCTAATATACAGCTTTATTAAAAGCCATTTAAGGGCTAAATTAAAGCTTACTTACATTTGCTTATTTAAAAGCACTATATTTTTAAACCAGTTAAAAAGCTGCCATTTCTTCTTATAGCCACCTACCTAAGCATATTTCTTTAAGGTTATGCCTTCATTCTCGACTATATTAGTGCATATAGCTTTATTTTAAATAAACAAGCTATTTTTATAATATAATAAAAGAGATATTGCCTTTATAAAAAGAAACTAAAGAAAGTCCCCGCTTACTAATATAATAAAAATGTTTTTAAAATAAACACCTTTTACGTTATTTAACAATATATTATAAAACTTATTAATTTTATCACTAATCTAAGCAAAAAAAAAGCTTTTGATTATGCTAATCTTATTAATAATTAACATTTTAATTTATTTTTATTTAGCCTTTTCTAAATTTAAAAATGCTAGAGACCGCTTTTGGTAAGCGTTAACCTTTAATGCTAAGTAAATTATTATACTATTAATTTTAGCAGCCGCAGATTTAATATTAGTTATAATTTATAATAAGTATCTTTTATATATCTTTATAAATATATTTTTAACAGCTTTGATAAGCTAAAACTTGCCTATACTATTATTTTCGCTAATATATATAAGAAACTATAATTGCTGAAGGACACCGCTAATATTTATTTCTGCGATGTTAGATAGTATTATTATTATGTTTAAATATTATGCTAAAGATTAAATAACTAACTGTTGTTTTTTGTTTAGTTATTAGGCATTAGTAATATATTATATAGCTTTTGCCTATATAAGAGAAGACTTAATAATAATATTTATACTTTTTTAGTTTAAAAAAATAGAGTTAGATAATGACTAACTGCTTTTTAATGGGCGTAAGTATATATATATGTTGGAAATTTTATTGTTAAACTTTTTAGCATTATTATAGTTAATATCTTATTTTTTTAGTCTAATGCTTAGCATTAAGTTAGCTATAGCCTTTTTATTCGCCTGCTTTTATATAGCTATAATTATCTTAAAATTATAAGCTATAACCCTATGTTGCTTTTACAGGTTGCGATAAATTAGGGTAAAGTCCCCCTTTTCGCTGCTTTTTTTTATTATAGTTGTAATTAAGTTATTTAAAATAGCAAGCCAACCTTTAAAGTATATATTTTAGCGCTATAAGATAAATAATAGCATATAATGCTAACGCTAATTTAATATAATAATTAACTTATTGCCTTTATTTTTTTAATTTTTAGCATAGTTAATATTAAGTATATTAGCTTTGCTTAAACGCAGGGCTTAGAGCTAAGAGTTTATTTTAATATCTTTAGCATATTTGCGCAAAAAACTAATATTATTAGCATAAAACTAGAGTTTTAATGCTAGTTGCCTATGCATTTTTATTTAAAGTTTATTAAGATTATTAGCTAGCTTACTAGCAAGTGTCTTTTATGGAATAAAAAGGCTAAGATGCTAGATTGCAGCTTATTAAAAGTATTAGCTATTAGTAGCGTTAAAGTTATTGCATAGATATCTATTTATATTAGGAATAGTTTTATTTATTTTTTAAATATATTAAACCTAGATATTATAATATTTGCTTATTTTTAAAAAAGGCATTTAGTAATCTTTTAAGAGATTTATAAGCTAGGCTAAAGCTTAAATAAGTGTTATAAATGTAATATAATTATATAAATATATATTAGCAAAAATAATGCCTTAGTTTATATATGCTGCAGTAAAATTAAGTATAATACCTTTTAACCCTAGTGTTATAGTTTTTTTATAAGCTTTAACTAAGCAATTTTTATTATTAATTATTTATTTTATTGCTAGCTAAATATTTAGCAAGTTTACATAGATATAATTTATAAAAATTAGTAGCTATTGCTTTGTTAGAGCATAAAATATAAGATATCTAAGCAGATAAGCAGAAACCTTAATTAAAAAGAGCTTGCAATTTATTAACATTTTATTTATAATGCATATAAGAAACTAGCGCGCCCTATTGCTCTGCTTATTAAGGGTAGATGCTATAGCAAAAGTAGCCTAGTTTTTTTAGTTTATTATAAACTGCACTTTGGCCGCTTAGCTAATATATTTTTAATATAGCATATTAAATTTTATAGCATAGTTTATAATATAATAGACAAAAGATAAACCCCTAGTTTTAGTTAAAATAAATAAAAACTTATAATTATATTAATAAGCTAATGCAAGCATATAATTATAGCATATAATAAAATTATAATCTTATTCTAGCTAAAGCATATGTTTGTTATTAAAGCTAGTTTTAAAAACCTTCTTTTATTTAGCGCTAAACCTGCAAAGGCAAAATCGTTTTATTGTTTTTCTTAAGCTTAGCTGCTTTTTATAATATTTATAGCATATTAGCGTATAATAATATAGATTTGAGTCTTAAGTAACTATATTTAAATTAGCTAAGAAAGCTAATATAATATAAGTTTTATTTATAGCTAAGGCTATTAGGTCCAGGTACCAGAACGCCTCCTTGCCTTTAATAACTTTGCTCTTCTTGGCAATATTTTTATTAAAGCGTTTAAAGAAAACTAAATCTAACTATTTTACTAGGCATTGCTGCAAGTCTTTTTTTATAGCAAACTCTTTTGCTGCTATTGTGTTTATAAGCCTAGGCAGCTTTATATTGCCTTTAAGCTAAATTATCTTATACATATAAAAGCTACCTTAGTCGTTAAACTTTACTGCCTTAAAATAATAGCTAGCTTAGCTAAACACAGACTTATAGCTAATATAAATAAAATTATTAATAAAAGTTAAGATTTTATAATAGAAGAAGATAGCTGCATTAATAAGGTTTTTAGTTATAAGATAAAAATGCTAACTCTTATTTTTAAGGCGCCTTAATATTATTTTTATTTTTCTTAGCAGATAATATTAACTTATTAACATTTTAATGCGTAAAGAGTTTAAAAGATTATTAAAGTTAATTATAAACTAAATAACAGATAAGCTATAGTAGATTATTGCTAACTTTAGCCGTTTGTGTATTAAAAGTTACTGTTTATTTAACAAAAGGAGCCTTTGCCCAAAAGACAAAAGTTGTCTAGCCAGCTATTATATATTATAGTCTATAGTTTTTCCAAAAGCCTCTATCTTTTTTGCTGCTTACTTTAGGCGCTGCTTTATTAATTAGTTATAGTAAAATAATTTTAAAATGTTAAAAACTTAATTTAAATATTTATTGCATACTTACGCAGCAGTTCTCTAATTTAACAAAAGTATTAAAAACTAAAAATAGAAAAAAAGCATAGCAATTAAACTAATTATTATAATACTTAAAAATAAAACTTATATAACACTATAGACTAAACCCTTTAATATATACTAATTTATCTGCTTATTAAACAATAGTCTTTAGTTTACCACCGCTATATAGAAAAAGAGTTATATAGCACTTTGCTTAAAAGTTAGAATTCTTTATATTTGCAAAATGTTATCTCTGCTAAACGCAGATAAATGCAAATTTTGCAAAAAAGCTATATTTAATAAAAATCCAAAGCTTACTTTTAAGATTGCTTATTATCGCAGAGCCAGCATTGCCTTTATAAAAAGGTTAAATGTTAAAAGTATCTATAATATTATATCTTATTATCCTTTTTATAATAGCTGCATAGAAAGCGCTAATATAAGCAAACTTAATTTGCTTTAATAAAGGCATATTTGCCCAGTTATTAAGAGAAAAGCAACTAGATATTATAAGTTTATAAGTTATTATATTATTTAGCAAGCTATAATATGCTGCTGCATAAAGATTTATTATCAACACCTTATTTTATGCATTATACACCTTAATATATTTTATTAAGCTAATATTACCCTTATAGTCTTTATTATCTGCATTATATATAGAGCTATAAACCTGCTCTTTAAATAGAATGCTTAGCAGCATATGCACGTTACTATTAAGGCTTAGATTAGCGCTACAATCCTATAATATAGTATAATTAGCCGTTTAAATCTTCTCACTTATTATTGGCTTATAATGCTTAATATACTGCATTAAAAGGTCTATTATATAAAAGCTACTTTTATTATACTAAGACAATAAATCCTTACTTATCTCAATATTTCTATATAGTTTATTGTTTTACTTAAGCTAAAGTAAGGCTTAATAAATAATAAACAGCTAGATTAATAAGTATTAATAAAGATTATTAATAGTTAGCGCGCTTTCGCCGTTTTATAATATAAATATATCCTAAAAGACAAATACTATAAAATATAGAAAAACAGTTATAATAAGGTCTTTAACGTTATTGGAAAAAACGCTAATATAGCCAAAAATATATTTGCAATATTTGCTGTTAACTCTTTAGCCATCTATGTAAAACTTAGCAATTAGTCTATAAGAAGCATTGAGATAAATAGCCTTTTCCTCTAAAGGTATAAGTAATTGTAGCTTTATAAGATATTAGTGTTTATAGCTAATGTTAAGCATCTTAAACTATATAGCTTTTAGCAAACGGCGTTTTAATATTTTTTTAATTATAAATATATTATAGCAAAAAATGCAAGTTAATATAATTTTTTAGTTGCGTAGGAAATATATATAGCATTTTAAGATTATATTAACTAAGTATTATTAAATATCCACTAAAAAACTATTATAATAGTTAAGCTATTAATTTAATATTATAGTTATATTATTTAATGCTTATATAATTTAATATTATATAT
>JALRMF010000634.1:0-18667 GCA_026120015.1 Dendrostoma leiphaemia
TACCCGCGCCGCCTTCCCCCGCGGGGAGTTCCCATCTCAACCCGACATGCCCCACTTTCCGGCCGGCGTTGCGAAATTAAACATCAATCTTTTTTTTTTTTTTTTTTTTTTTTTTTTGTGGAAGTTATTCATCTGTGCTGCTGTGGAAGAGATTCTTTTCTTGGGGGAGTGTTGGGGCGAGTATGTAACTATGCTTAGAACTGCAGAGAACGGGGCCTACGTATGCCATATAAAAAGCTCAAATCAACCATGTCAACCGAGAACTCGACCAAGTTGAACGACCTGTGCCACACACAGCCTCGATAAAGTGCTGTGACCGGGGAACCATCGCCGTGAGCCATCACCTCCATCTGTGATGCCCGCTCATCGTTATGAACAAATACTCATCCTTATATGTTAAATAGGATTTTGAGTCGAAAGGGTATCCAGCGTGCTTCTCCTCATCTGCTCGTACAATTGAATCCTTCGAATCTCTTAGCATCTCCAGCGGGCGGCGCAGGGTGACGATGTTCCTGACAGCGTGATGGCGGGATTGTTGTTCTATGAAAATGGTGAAACATGACGAATTCTCCTCTCGAACCACATTTCAGCCAACTCTACAGGGTCTCAGTTCACCATCTTCCTATTTGTCGCGCTAAGCATACCTTATCGGAAACCTATCTACTCTATAGGCAGAGCCGTTTTTATTATAAGAATCTTGCGGGATGGAAAGGTATATTGGACGTGCTTTAAGATTAAAAGAAATCTAATTGGGAATATTTGTGATTAAAGGAAACTAGTTTAATAGTTAAGGTTAAACGCTTTTCAGGCTTTGTGCAGTGTAGACTAAGTAGCAAAGCTTGTTGCCTTTTTTTACTGTCTCTCTTCCTCCTTTTTTCTTCTTCTTTTCCCCCTTCTAAAGGCGACACCAATTTAAACACTGTGCTTATTAAATCAAATCACTGTGCTGAATATTTCTTGGTATTTTTCACTATGATGAATATTTCTTAAAGTATTTTACTGTGTATAATGCAAATGGATTTATGGCGAAACTTTGTTCTGTAATGTTGACTTAGAGGATTGCTTTCTTCTTAAGCGCGTTCCCTCCCAGCCCCTCTATTTCCTCTTGTCCTCTTGTCCTCTCGTCCTTTCGTCCTTTCGTCCTTTCGTCCTTTTGCTCTCTTATCCTCTTATCTTCTTGTCCTCTTAGCCTCTCGCCCTCTTTTGTCCTTTTACTTTAAGCTTTGCTATTTAACTAGTTTTATCTAGCTAGCTTAGCTGGTTTAGTCTAGCTGTCTGGCTATCTGGCTGTTTGGCTGTCTAGCTGTCTAGCTGTCTAGCTATCTAGCAGTCTAGCTGTTTAACTGTCTAGCTATTTAGCTAAGAGGGCAGAAGGATAAAAGGATAAAAGGACAAAAGAATAAAAGGACAAAAGGATAAGAAAATAAGAGGATAGAGTTATAAGAAGACTAAAAAATACTTAAAAAGAAAGATTTGCTTAGCGTAATTTGCATTATATATAGTAAATTATTTTAAGAAATATTTAGCATAGTAAAATACACTAAGAAATATTAGCATAGTAATTTAATTTAAAAAATATTTATTATATAATAATTTAATCTAATAAGCATAGTGTTTAAATTAGTGCTATTTTAAAAGTAAAGTAAAGGTATAGCTTACTTTAACTGCTAAAACTATTACTAACTTTATTTAACTAAGTTAATAAAATACTTACACAACTTTTTATTTAGCAAATATAAGCTTATATTTTTTACTTTATAATATTTATAATACTTATTTAAATTTAACACTAATTTAAACACTGTGCTTATTAGATTATTTCACTGTGCGCACCTTATTGCGCTATTAAAAGAAATCTAAGATATATTTTTTAACTTTGTAAACTATTGTACCAAATATTTCAAATTTGAGTGTATTTTTTATTAATTTTTATTCTTTTATTTGCGTAAGATATTACAAAGTGAAAAATGTAAAGTTAAGGTTAAAGTTATTCTTATAGTTTCTGCGTTTTCTTGGTAAGCTATTTAATTTCAAGCTTAAAAAATATATATTAAAAAGAAAATAGCTTTTATAGCTATAATAAATTTTCTTTTAGTAGTTTTAAAGCTTATTTTAGTAAAAACTTTTAAAAACGTTTAAAATACACAGTGAAATGATCCGATAAGCACATTGATCGAATCCGTGCCGCCTGGCCCGGTCACCCCGTAACGACCGCGCCCCCCCCCCCTCCGTGCGATCCATCCTCCAACCAACCTCGGACCTCTCTCTCGATCGGTCCCGCACAGCAGTTTTCCAGACACTGGCCAGCCTCATCAGTTTCCGGTACGTACAGCCTCCCGGGTCAACAGTTTCCTAGGCACCACACATGGCTGAGAACATGGAGCTCAATTAATGGCGGCATTGGCAGCGACTGTGTGCGATCTTGAACCCCTCGGAGCAGCGGCGAACGTGACCTTGGCCGCGCCCGCGCGATGTATATGCAACGATCGAGAAGACCGTGTGAGCCTGTGCGCAGTGACGATGAAGGTCGAGCAGGGGCGAGCGCACGTCACGAACACTACAAGGGACCGGCAGGAGAAATGCAGCCACTGCAATGGACACGCGCCTCGACAGCAACCCAAGGCCTGCAAAGAATACTCCGCCCCTCCCCCAGTCATCCGCTCGCGGTCCCAGGCGCTGGCTCGTGTTGTTAAGGGGGAAGCACAGGTCCAAGGGTCTGATAAGGGCCAACCGGCCGATGACGGTTTCCGGCCTTAAACGGCAGCTCCATACAACGATCCGTACGTCTAAGAAGAATTTCAAGGTCAGGACACTATGCTTCCTCGCTGTCCTTTTCCCATTGATGCTGGCGCCCTCCGGGGCATGATCTAGATCTGTCCTGAGCCTCGGGTTTATGGACCCGCAATGTTCATACAAGGCCCTGTAAGCTTGTCTTTGGACCTTCTGCATGGCTCTGGCCTAGCTGATTTTGCACAGGAAAACATTCTACGTCCTTACCTAGGTAGTGCCACCCTGCGACCCTAACCTCCTCCTCAACACGCATGTCGTCCTAATGGCCGTCCTCTAAAGGTGTCGGGCCTTTCATCTCGAGCTCATCAACGATAAACCCGTACATGGCGTCCAACCTCAAGTCCGTGGTGCGGCCTGATCTTGTTGGCGACCTTCATCAGATCAGAGCATCTTCTCCGGATGGTGAACTCAACTCCGTGTGGGCCAAATACTCCGGGCTCGGCAAACACAACGGAATTGGTCAGCTCGCCAGGGGTGACCTCGAAAGCTCTGCGTAACCTTGTCCTTGGACATGCGCCGTACTCGAGCACCTTCCAGTGTCATTATCTCACTCACCGCATCTGCGCGGATGCCTGGGCCCGCCGCCCTATCAGCCTGGACACGGAGCAGGCTGTTTCCGTCCGGAAGCACCCGATCATTGTGCTTAAACGCGCAACCCGCCCAGCAGCCTCAGTGGAAGAGGCATTGCCAGGAAGAGCGACGAAGGCTGCGGTGCAAGATCCGGATCAAGGTGGGGCGTCTAGAGAGGAACAAGAAGGACCAGGTACCGAGAGAGTTCAACAGCCAACAGGCTATTATCAATATCACCAGGTAGTATTGTGGCCAGGGCTTCGGGCCAGCGTCCCCGCCACTGGCCCGTCCCGTGCGTCGTTGTACTTACAGCACCACCAGAGCCATGGCTCCAACACCCCGACGCTCGTTTCTCGGCAGTGCGCGCGCGCGAAACAGCTGCTATCGACGCAGTCATCGCTTGCTGGGCCACCCTCTACTCACAAGTTGCATTGGGCTTCTCGGGTCACCTTATGTTCATCTTGGCACGCGATACTTGGTCAGGAAAACCTCTCAGGCTCAGGCTCTGTCACTCCTAAGTCTCTGGAGTCAAAGCTGAGGAGGGGTTGACTCTACTCTGCAGGTTGCTATCGTAGGGGCCGTATTGTTATTCAATCGCTCCAGGAACTTCTCCGCGACACCGAAGACTCTGTGGACTTTCGGCTTTTCGGCCCCTTTGCCAACGCGCTCAGCTCGAGGCTCCGCATAGCATCGCTTGGAGTACTCCCTCAGGGACAGAATGTGATCAATCTACTTGGCAGCCACTCTGCGCAACATGTTTCCTGGGACTTGACGGCTTAGCTTAAGGTCAACATGATTGTCTTATGTCTGTCTTCTCAAAGGGGTGTTTCAAGGCTCATCTTGTCATTTGCAACCTTGCGTGTCGTGCAACTGCAAGGCGTAGAACTGACTATCATCGTCCTGTTGGTTCTGACCCAGTTGGCATCATTGCAGCACCAGAGACGGAGGCTCAGATGCTGGAGTTTCGTGAGACAGCTGTCTGACCTCGGACCGAGTGTCATAATTGAGATTCGAGATATTGTAGCTAATTTCGTTATTTGGTGGACAGGTGCCAGACGAGCATGGCCTCAACGAGGCGCTCTCTGAAAGCGGAAGGCAGTTGCGCGCGCTGCTACCGCCTGCCGCGGAAAGTGATCTCGCCCTCGCCAGGTGTCAGGCGTCGCACTTGTGGCAGATCAGTACGTCAGGCTCGATGCCTCGGATGATGACCCCTAGAGCAGACTCCCTGTTCCCGTCGCCACAGCAGCTGTACCGAATGGCAAGTACGCAAGCCTTCAGAAAGTGTTTGGTGGTCTGGTGGTGCAGGATGCCAATATTGCTGACTTCTTGGCGAACGCATCCTCCACGTCCCTTCTCGGTCTCACAAACGATTCCCCTCCACCCTTCGTCGGCCATCACATCAACAAACTACCGCCCATATCGGACAGCCTGACCATAACCACAACAGCGAACATCATAGCGCCCAACTCGAGTCCCACCACCCCGGTCACTCCGACCCCCACCTCCATTCCCACTACCGCACCCACCACGATGATCATCACGGCGGATACCACAGCACCTGAACTGATACCTGGCAGTGCGTCTGAGCCGGCGAATCCACGAGACACGGCCGCGGTTACAACCCCAATCCACACTTACGGCTCGATCCCTTCCAGTACTCAGAACAGGCGATCCCTGCGTTTATACCCACCGCAAAGACCACAAATGCAATATCCCCGGCGCTCGCGTGTCCGTCCTCGGTTGCTCACATCGGTGCCCATCATGGAATAATACTACGGCACCCGATGGTACATCTGTTGCTATACTAGCGACTACACGGGACACAGACGCATTATTGTCGGGGAGAAGGCCAAAGAGAAGGTAGAGAAGGCGGAGAAACAACATCCAGTTCATGATCAGGCTCGAGGTCAACGTCTGGACCAGCCTTATATCGGGCCCTAAGTCGTTAGGGCGCCGGTCAACGGCGCTCAAGGCAACTACCGCACTCCATCCAAACCACACTTGACGGAATCACCGCACGGAGATGGTAACGCTCAGCCTCGAGTGGTAGTGCGGATGGCCATAGACGACACTTGGACTCCTCAAGGTAGCCATGATGACACGGTTGATCACGGAGATTTGCGCGTTCAGGCTGCCGCGCGCAACATTGAGATCCCTCGCACGGGTCAGCCTCGTCCAACTCCCGGCGACCCAGTGATCATGCAGAAGATCAAGGCTCTTTTCATTGAACGCCGTGTTGCAGACGCAACCCAAGCCACATCCGTAACTCGGCTCCTTCGTCACCACGGGCGGGCCCTTCACACATATCTCCCGCAAAGACCATGAACACACCATCCCCCAGTGCTCGCCCGTCTATCCTCCGTAGGAAAGACTTCTGTGCTCTCCAAACGCAGCGCCAGCCCCGATCACAGGGGTGTAACTATGTCCAATACTGATCTGAAGGAGTAGCTACTGGATCTAGTGGATGCATCGGCAGGTAGCCAAGTCGCAGACGCACCTCGCCGAGTCACAAAGGGCGGATGCCACACGTATAGAGAGCTACCTGAACAGCATGTTGCAGCAGCTTGACGGCCAGCTAGCCGAACTGCACAAGCAAGTGGAGGTATCGACAGCGGACGCCACGTGCATACGAGACGACATAAGGAACATGTTGCAGCAGATCACATCCGAGATTGCCAAAGCGCATGAGCACCTAGAAGCGTCGGCAAGAGAGATTATGCACAAGCCCAAGGACGAGCTGACGCGTTGCATTAGATTTACTCTGAGGCTACGTGGAACAGTCGTTTATAACGACGTTCTAAGCAGTAACGCAGGCCCCGCCGAGGTCCAAAGCGCGGTAGAAGCGTTCCAGGCGCCCATCAAGGCACCGTCGAGGCTATGGGAAGGCGCCCTTCAACCTGGTTGTTCACATGACGACTGTCGTACGAATCGAAACGCAACATCTCCGAGACTACCAAGCACATTGAGATCCAGGCTATCGACAACGCCCGAACTGCCACACCACAAGGTCCTTCGGATAGCAAGGGGACAGGGGGAGGACGAGATACATACTGTCCACAACGCCCGACCTGCCACACCACAGACATCGAGAAGTGAGGAAGAGGAGGAGCAGAAGGAGGAGTAGGAGGAGAAGGAGGATGGGGAGGGCGGCGGCCGTGGTGATGACAATGGGATTGGCACGAGGACGACCGCGACGTTATGGTCAAAAGCCACATCTCCCTGCATACTTCGCTCACCCCGGCTTTCAATGCCATCATCGTCAAAGCCGCCAGCTACCGGCTGTACATCGTCTGCCCCCAGGTCGGTGGCCTCACCGAGGTGCTGTCCAGGTACATGAGCAAGTTTACCAGACCCAAGGAAGACAACCTGGGGCAAGGCCACTGCCAACATTCGCACTAGCAAGGTGCGCACCGAGTATTTCCACAATGAGATCAAGACGTCCACGTGGACTGACATTGGAACGTCACAGGCCACGAAGTGGGTGCAAAGTCTGACACATCGCCTAGATCGCCCAAACTACCAACCCAAGACCAAACACCATGTCTCCCAGCAAGTCCAATAAGGCCGACAATTGCTCCTCCACGACTGGTGGTAACAATTGACACCCTGATCGTCAGCCCGATCGCCAGACCGGCGGCCACACCGGCGGCCACACCGGCGGCCAGCTCAGCCGCCAGCCTAGCCGCCAGCTCAGCCGCCAGCCTAGCCGCCAGCCTAGCCGCTGGCCGAGTCGCCGGCCGCGGTCTGCCCAGCGGCCAGCTAGTCTTCCTCGGGGCCTTCTGGGGCTCTCCTAGTCCGCTCTGCGAGCTGCCGCCGCTCATCCTCCCATTGGTTTATAATCTCAACATACAATACGCCTTCGGCAGACGCCCCATTGGGACCACTCGCACCGCCAACCTTCCCGCGGGCCTCATGGTGCCCATCCGACTCAATCCCGCACGGGCCGCCCCGTAAAGAACGACCATCGCAGGGCTGGTGAGGTAGAGGATGCTATGCGACGCCTCGAGCGTGCAGGTTAACTCCTCAGCCAACGTCGACGCCAGTGTCATGTGCCGCGACAAGAGGGGCGGCTACAATGAGAGGACCAAGAACACGACCGAGTCGTCCAAAAAGGACATCCCCGAGGGCTTCATCGTGCCCGCCAGCTTCGAGCCCGAGGCCGCTCCAAGATCGAATATGACGACGACTTCTATGCCCCAGCAGCGATGAGGAGGTTGACTTTGACGAGGGAAGCGAGTCCGACGACACTGACCGTCTGAACATCCTCAATCCTGGAAATGGACTCTACGATGGCAACAGAGCCCCTCCCGAATTCCACCGGCAGAATATAAAGGGCCCATGTGAGAGGGATTTCAAAAGGAGACACTACGCCTATGCTCCTATGGAATACGATCGACCAGCTTCAAAACCCGGTCCTTTCAATCCGGACGTGCAGTCTCAAGTACGCCGTGGACATGCAACATAGCCCAGGGCTTGAGCCGTATGTCTGTGTGAAATGCGGCGCCCGTCGGAAACACGTGGGATGATGGCGGTTTCACCTCGCCAAAACTCAAACTCTGTGCAAGCCAGCTTTTCTCTCGTCTTTGGAGGAGACTTTCGGTGGTCGGTGGACGAACACCGAAAGTTTGAAGAAGCACCGCACCCAGAGCGAGAGCCTTTGCAATTCAGCTTTTGTGGTACCTGTAGAGGGGAAACGGCGAGAGGCTGTACGCTCGGGCAAGATGTATAGGCTCGCAGTCAACCAAGGGTCGAGACGTCAGGCGCGCGTTCAAGAACACATCCGGGAAAAGCCAGTAGATTAGATTGTAGTCACAATGTCTTTATTCGGCCTTGTAGGGACAAAGTAATGCAATCTTGTAACCCTCATCGCGCCAAAGATCGATATCTTCTTCCTGGCCTCCTTTGTAACCCAACCCCTCCCCCCCAAACCCTCTCGGGAGCTTTTCTCCCCAAGGCGCCCCCACGATTTGATGTGCTTGGTGGCCTCGGCAGGATCGGCTGTGTGGACGGCAACGGTCCCTGGCCGCCTTCACTGCGTCCTTGAGATATCCTTAATGACTGAATGTTTCGCCAGCGAAGGTGTTGGATGGGAAAGCCGGCTCCCTGAAGTAGGTCAGTGAGACTTCTCAAAGTACATTGGTATGTCTGTCAGTGTGCTTCACCTTCTGCGGTGGTTTTGCCTTCTGGTCCTTGACGAAGCCATTCACGATCGTCTGGCCCTGGCCAGCGGAGAAGGGGTCGCCCCTTATTGTCCTGCAAACCTACGTTTGGTCCTCGTATAGCACACACCGGAGAGAGGGTGGCGGCGGCCCGGGAGGAACCAAGTGCAACCGCCTTTGGAGAAAGTCTTGGTAGCTGGCGGGAGTAGCGACTCAACGCTGGCGGGCGCCGAAGAGGATTGCGATAGTGCTCACCATACTGCCTACTCTTGTAGTGATTCGTCGCGGGGAAGAGTGGATGGCAGCACATTTGTTACTTCGATGAAGGTATGCGGACTGCCTCCATGATGGGTTGATGGAAATATCAGGATGAGTTAAGAACGAAGCCCAGAAGCATGTGAGTGCCAGGGGGTAAGAGAAAAGCTGAATGTTGACCAGTGGCTTATCTGGTGAGAGTGTCGGGATGTAGATTGACTGGCTATGGATCATGCTCGTGTCATTGTCGAGGACCAGAGTCACGGCCGACAAGTCTTGTACGCTGAAGCGTTACTCCTACACCTGCAGCTTTACATAGTCCTGACAGTTGCGACCGACATGGATACACGCCAAAGTGCTCCTGCCAAGATCAGCGATAATCTGACTCTGTCCCCTGGCCACCCCCCGGAGGGTACAGCGCCACTGGGAAACACTCCCAAGTTGAAGAGCAGGAGATCACCGCCTTCAATACGAGCACCCAAAAGCTCACAAACTTTGCTGACAACAAAGACCAACGTTAGAGGCCACATCTTCTGACGAGCTGATCCGCCGACTACACACGCCACGAGTCGTTTTTACGATCGCCAAAGAGGGGCTCCTCGACGTAGCAATAGGCTGCAATCGCATCAACCACAGCAGCCCCCGGAGGTCCGCTCGAGTTAATCTTCAAGATCAGTGGTGGTAGGCGCTGGGTCAGCTATACTTCACGCGAGACCATCCCAGGCCGCACAACAGTTGCCTCCCCACCACCGTTCGAGGTCCCGCCCCCAGGCGCACCACCGTGTCGATGGTCAGCATCAACGCCGGCCTCACCCCGCAGCTCATTCTGACGCAGTACTACAAAGCCCAACTCCTTCGTCTGGCTCGACGGCAAAACAACAATAAGCCGCCATAGCACCCAAAGAAGAAGCTTCCCCGGTCCAGCGGTTATTTTCATCGTGAGGTGTCTCCGTTCAAGAAGAGACTGAAGCTAAAGGACGCAGCTGGCCTGGTCGAGCAGCTACGCGCAGGTCTCAGCACCTGACGCAGACAAGGAGATGGCGATGGACCGAAGGTTTCGAGGATATTCCACTACTCAAAGCGATAGGACAAGCAACCACTGCGACCTTTGTGGAACAAGCCCGCATTATAGACATAAGCACTATTGTCTAGATTGCCCGAACCTCTATCTCTGCGAGATGAGTGTCTCTAATGCCACAGGACTGCATCCTAGTTATGCGTATTTAACCCTGCCTGCTACTACACCACAGGAGACGCAGCAGGCGGACGAGTTCGCGCGGCGTTGGGGTGCTTACAAAGGCGACTGCCTAAACGAACCTTTCGAGAGGTAAACCTAGGCTTACAGACGTGACGACCACCGTTCTCGCGAGCCCTGATCCTACCCACGCCCTACACTCTCGAGTTGTCGCTGACTGAACACTGCTCCAGATCCCAGACGCAAGCCCATCGCAAGTCAACACACTCCTGCTCTGTTCCAAGCTTTGTCCTGTCGACCTGACAATCTACCGTCTTATCCTGCCGTCCTGTGCCGACCCGCTAACCTGTTCCGCCGATCTGTCCCATCGTCCTGTCCCATCGTCCTGTCCGACCGCCGTCCTGTCCCGACCTGCCGTCCTGTCCCACCGTCCTGTCCGACCGCCGTCCTGTCCCACCGTCCTGTCCCGCCGTCCTGTCCCGCCGTCCCACCATCCTGCCAAACAAAGCAAGCGCACATAGACTATACATACACACTGGGTAAAAGAGCTAGGAAACACACAGTAAAGCAGGTCAAACACATACACTAAAAGTGAAAGAGCTGGGAAACATACAGTCGAGCAAGTCAGGTTGCGAGAAAGAGCAAGGAATATACAATAGAGCTGCCGTTCCGTCCTCTCGATCTGCCGTCCCGTTTTCTCGATCTGCCGACCTGTCCTAACAGCCCCCCCCCCCCAGTCTTATCCTGCCGACCTCACATTCTGCTGGGCCATCTCTACATGGTGCTCGACATTCAGATGGGAAGCCGAGGCTGCCACTGGATGCGACCCTTGCCCACCAAACCCCGAGCTTTTTTCGGGGAGCTTAAGAATGCAAAGGAGCGCTTAACTCACAAAGTGTCGAGAGCGCACTGTGCAGCCCGACCGGAACCAAGCTCCCGCTACATAAGCATTTGTGTAAGCTACAGCGGCCTCGGGCAATGGGGCGCCCAAGGATGAGACCAGTCCAATGCCGCCTATGCCGCTCATGTCCTCACAGATACGAAACCTAACTACCACTAGCGGCAGCACCGCCAATCGTCTGCCGCAAGAAAGGCTGAGCAGCTGACACACACTGTGTCTACAACCCAGCAGGTTTAGAAGACATAGGCCAACGCTGCCCAAGGCGTCTACAGCAAGGCGCAAAAGCAGAAAGCTTGGCCCAACACTCCGCCGCGATAGGTCTACGCATGCCCTTTCTGGCCCGCTGCCACCTGCCAGCGCACCTCTGCCCGCAATTACCGCGCGGCGTCGATCCAGCATCACAAACCAGTACATCGAGAAATGACCGGGTAGTCTGGATCATAGAAGACGTCAGAGAAGGGGCTTCGCGAGATTTGCACGCGCTCATCAAGGTTTCGAAAGCAAGGGCCAGTTTGGATGAAGGCGCCCAAAGTATCGAGCCATCACTCGCTCCGCCCGCGTCAGTCCTGGAGCCAAGGACTTGCGCTCACGCCAGACCGAATGCGAAATGGGTCCTCCCTGGGGAAGGACCCAATGCATAGCGATCCCTCCCCGGGGGAGGCGTCGCACAGTGAATCCAACACAGTGTGCAGTTCTTCCTCGCTGTACAATGATTCCTTCTCGAGGAGGGAACCACATCGTCGCCACAGCCGCCATCCGCTCTGCTGTGGTTTGTCCAGCAAACGCCCGCACCATCACGACTAATGACGGGGCCCCACGCAGGCGACATGCCGCTACACAATGGCAGGATAACGTTCTCAGGGTCACTCGGCGCACGGCGGTGCATACCAGACAGAACACTCTCCCGACAGCCGCCGTTGGGAAGCTCGCGTCTGGGCAGCCGACCTCGTACCGAACCATGCGCACTACACAGCACCTAGTCGCTCGTCCCCTGGGACCACCGGATCATGCACGCGAACGCCCTCTGGCATGGACCGCTCCCTGCTTCATCCAATCTAATGTCAACCAGCGACCTCGGCCTTGCCCGTACATGCGTCGCTCTTTCCTGGTCCAATGGACGGTGGCCTGGGGTGTCTCGTGACAAGCTGCGTGACACGGTATGGCCGAAGTCAGTTGATCCGCACGCGTTGGCATCTCCCGCCTCACCAACCTCGATACAGCCGCAGTCTCTTCCCTCAGCCAGGTCCAGCTTTACGTCAGCCTCAGGCCACGAAGCGCCCTCGTGTCTCAAACCCGAAGTCAACGCCTATGCCAATCCATGGCACAATGGTAGTGCGCAAGACACAGAGGCGCTTCAAAGTCTCTGTAACCTCCTGTGGTTCCTCGACCAGCTCAGCCGTGGCAGGCGCCCGACATCCCTACATCGCAGACACGTCAACTTTGCACTCGAGACGTCCGGGTGCCCTGCTTTCTGAGACCTTCCCGGGCCGCCCCAGACCGGACGGGAATAGCGTCTCGCTCTCAGTCCCAATACGGCCATCTCAATCTCGATCTCGAGTATCTGAGGCGCTGGGCCCCGGAACGTCTTACCTCCAGTTCTCCTTCTGGGTCTGGGTCTGGCAACTCGACGCGACACGGCGGCGTCTCCTTCACGATCCTCCGCCTATTTGAATCCCATTTCCAAGTCTGGCTCTGGTTCCTCGCACCCTGCTGCTGAGCCCTCATATATCCATGCTCACGATCCTCTCCTCAAAACCGAGTCTTTGCCTTTTAGACATCCCCAACGACAACTCACGGCTGCTGTACACATCAAGGATATGGGACGGAGAGAAATGGATCAAGGTTACTCTGCATCCGGGTATCTTGGAGACGCATATCTCCCGCAGGCCGGTCAGAAAGGTCACCGGCGCCAATATGAGCTCAAAACCCATAGACAAGTCCACGATGGACAAGATTGTCGGCTCCATGTTCTATACCTCCACCGCAGAGTATTTCCATTCTACCCTTACGACCCGGCTTGTATTACTAGCGCACGCTAATTCGCGGACAGCCAATGCCAGCACTGCGCTTCGGGACTTTGCTATGGACCACCGCGCCGGCGGTGATACGTTCTATACAAACTACCTCAACCGCTGTTTCCGCTTGGACCTGATGGCCATTCATCGAGGGACTCGTCCCCAGGACGACCTTCTTACTCAGGTCACCAGCCAAAGACATTCTGTGGAAAAGCTGCGGTCGGTCGAGCTAACGGCGAGTCGGGCAGAGGAGCTGAAACAGGATGCCAGATACCAACGCCTGACGCAACAATTCGATGGCTTTCAGAAGAAGTCACAACCTTATAGATATACTGTAAACCAGCCAGTGGGATTTATCTGGAACGACTACAGAGAGCGAACCTCGAGCTTACCCAAAAGGACCTGGACGACAAACAAGGCGTGGAGTATATAGAGCGGCAGTTCTACAGAGAGGACATCACCCGAGCAAGAATATGCAGGGCAATCGACACAAAGACTGGCATCGAATAAATCTTCATGGAGCCGCAGCTGGAGCCGCAGCTGGAGCCGCCGGTGGAGGCTCGCGCGCCCTCACCTCATCGGCGCGGCCTCCCACCAATGACACATTCGAGGGACAGCAGGGGGGCAGAGACGGACGATCTGCGAGGCGGGAGCAGTGGTACCGGCGCAGTCAAGGTGGCGGAGACCAGCCCACCGTCGTCCCTAGGCACGAAGGTGAAGGATCGACAGGGCACAAGACCATCTCCAACTCGGACCTCGGCCCCGTATATTCTCCAGTAGGTGGCAAGAAAGACTACTTCCTGGCATGCGTCCTCAGTGTCAGGTACTCGCATCCGCTGGAGGATGCGGCCACAAAGCGTAGGCCGCCCCTGAGATCCCGTCTGCTCATAGCACTAGTGCTGACCTCAATGCTCCTCGCGTTGCAAGGAAGGTCTACAAGGCCTCGGCAGCCAGTAATCAGGTCAATGCATCCGAGCGCGAGCACTCCCTCTTCGGATCAGAGGCATCGACCGCGTGCACAGCCCTGTCGCACAGAAACCCAGCTACGCAAACGTCCTCGTCCAGGACGACCAACATCAGTAGACCGAAAGGTCATAGTGAGCGCCGTCGAAATGGCCACCTGAGCGCACTTGGAGAATCACACGCCGTCTTCGGCGCCTCCTGCCCCGGGCTAATCCGCTGGAGGATCTGATCTGGGATGGGGTCGGCGAGGAGTCAGCGCCAGAAACCAGCAATTACTCACTGGCTTGCCCTTGGCAGAGCGGGAGACGACACCGTGATCGACACGCGCCGGACCTCGATAGAGACAAAAGGCTGCTGTGCGGTCTCCCGCCTGGCGACGCCTCTGACCCCAAGTCCTACATTCGGCATCGAGGGGTCACCACAGTCTTGGTTGCTCCGTCGCTCTTCTCGTAGTATTCCTTGGCCAGACCTTGCAGTGCTCTGTTCCTTTGGCTGTAGCCGATCTCTGCGACTAACACAAGTGGAACACTGCCTTCAGGAAGGTAGGGCAGGCGGCGTCTGCGCCTCGGGCTTGCCATTAAAAAAAGGGCTGACAGTCCGGGGACTTGGTGTCTTCCATCTGCCGTACCCGGCATGTTTCGGCTCCATCTTCCGCACCCAGCTTGACGTCTGTATGCCCACAAGATGCAAGGTCCGAGGCGATGCTCGAGGTGACCGCATCGTCGGCTCTCGTCCCGATGTCGTGTAGCTGGCTCTTGATCTCGCCAGGAAGATGGTCTTGTACGTACTCGTGTGCTTTGGAGGTTATAAGGCGTAATGTCAGGATGCCGCGTTTGGAGGTGTAGTCGAGGTGTAGTCGAATCGAAGGGTGTGGGAATAGTCGAGCAGGTCGTGCTCCTTGAGCCGCGCTTGCAGCTGCAGGTACTGCGAGGGCGATAGACGTAAGATGTGCCACGCCGGGGTTTGTTTGTCGGCTGAGCCTTGTTTCACGATCTCGACGGCGGCTGCAGCAGCGCCGAGCTGGCTGTTGCCACGGTGCTGCTACCGGCCTCGAGACCCAGGGCCCGCGGTGGTCCTTGTTGGCTTCTCCTGGCTGAAGAAACTAAAGTCGGCGGGGAGCGGGGACGTGTTTGAGACGGAAGAAGCCGTCCTTGCTGGTTGTCGTTGTGGATGCCACAGACCGTCTTGTCCCGGCTCGTGATGATCCTGGCTCGTTCCAGCCCCGAGCTCGAACTAGGATGCGCCAATGGCGCTGAGGGGGGCAGAGGGAACAGCGGGAAAACACCAGTTTCCTTTGGTCTATCCAGTCGCAGCATCTTGATGGAGAACCGTTGTGATTGTGCTTGTGTGATGGGCGTCAGTCGAGGATGTCAGCGAACGGGCCGGAGGAGCGATGTTGCGAGTGATCGCCTACCCGCTTGCCGTGGGTCGTTGGGACGCTGCCGGCGCTGCTTGTTCCTAGTGGCCTATCGAGATAATGCCGCTCTTTCGATGAAATGTCGCACTTCAAATACCAAGCGCTAGCCCGCAGTATTTGTATGAAAAACCGCTGGTCGAAAAGCGCCACGCGTATTGTGAAGTTCTTCCTCTTGGTGTGGAGATCTTGCCATTATATCATCATGAACCCGATCGTCCAAGTCAAAGCCAAGGTTGTTGCCGCACGTCTGTAGAGCGTCAAAACATCTTTGCGACCCGTTCGTGAGGGCATCACCAAGAGGCACCGGTCTGCTCGTCAAGGGGCTGCTCGTGAGAACTGTTCACACTCCCACCTTAGCTATCATCTTCGTCACTTGCCGGGGGGGGGGGGCATATGTCCCCCCCGCGAGGGCGCCCTCCCACTCTTCGTGATCCCGGGATGCTGCTCTTATTGCTTCCTGCCGGACTATCTAGAAGAATTCTTTTGGGACAGATTGTACCCTCGTCGTCAACACTGCCAACATAATGAGGGCATGGCGAACGCCTTCATTGCCACCACCTCTTAGGAACGCCAGGGACTGGTTTCCTAAGTGGAAGCGTGACCACCTTGACATTGTTGCCACCAAGCCTAAGCCGAAGGTGATTACAAGAGTCGGCTTCGACCTACATGCCCAGCGTATAAAATTATTCCAAGCTACATTAGATGGCAAGCTCCTGGACTCGTGATCGGGTAGAACGGGAAGAGGGCTTTGGGTTCGAAGCCGCATCGGAATACCACCACCTGCCCGCGCAGTCCGATGGCGAGTCTGAGGGCGGGGCCGACACCACCGCCACGAATTTGTTCTCAAACCCCCCGGGGGGGGGCGGGGGGGACGACAAGGAAGGATGCGAACCATCGGGCGAGCCGGCGCTGCGGACCTGGGCGGAGTGGACGAGACCATCGGCGAATTCCAGCAGGGCGAGTCCAACCAGTACCCCTCCGACTTCGACGAGTAGAGTGTTTATAACGGCAACACAAAGCCTGTCGAATGCGATAGGGGGATTGAACGAGAAGGGTCTCTAGGATGAACACTACAGAGCAGAATCCGTTTAGCAGGTTGATCGCGATGAGAACCAATGGCGCATGTAAAACCCCCTCTTATTTAGGCGAGACTATATTGGCTCCATGGTGGCCACTGACATCGACATTTCCAGGTGTCGCAACAAGACCTTCGGAACCAACAACTGTATAGATTGCTTTCGAAAGTTCACACTCGGAACTATCGCCCGTTTCTTCGGACGGCATTTCAAACAGAAGCTCGGCAAAGCATGGTCACCGGAAACACGGCGTAAAGTCGCGCAACACCCCCCCCCCCCACCTCTGTAGTGTCTCTTTTGCCTTGCCTTTGGGCGATACATGTCTGCAAAGACGGACGGATATGTTGACCTCTGCCTGATATGGGATATGATTTACGCTCAATTCCTCCTAGGACGCCGTAGGGTTCCTCCACCGACGAGGCCCGCGGCAGCTTTCTTTGTGAAATCGCGAAAGGGGCTGAAGCTCCGTGTCCGCGTCCCAACCGGCCCATGACCACCCAAGATTTGAAATTCCAGATCGGAACGACCCTCGGCACAACCGAGAAGAGATTCGGAATCGGTGAAATGCGTGTCTTGTCTATGCTCTTAGCCCGACTTCTCGCCCCCGCGGGTTCACACCCGGGCTCTATCCTCGCGCTGCAATCGAAGCACATCCGGGCCCTGCTGATCCGTGACCCATAGGATCCCGACGAGTACCCGAATATCGTTTCTCGATGACTTCACGAAGCCATGACTGGGCGAGGAGGCCGTGTAGGTTCCGTACTTTTTATGTTCTATTGGGTCCACGAGCTGGGCGAACTGGGAGTGTTTCGTAACCCCGTATGGGCCTGACTTCTTCTGCTTGTCGTTGGTCTCCTCCTCCCTCCGCGTTCTGTAGATCTCCCCCTTCCACTGCATCGTAATGTCCTCGAAAGGGTCGCCGTCCTCGTAGGCGTCCTGGTCCGTCGCAGTGGGTCTCCGATTAGGCCCCCTCTACGCCCTCCTCATTGTAAAAGCCCAGGTCGTTCACGTCCATGTTGCTGACGACTGAGAAGTCCTTGTAGACGTCGCTGATGGTGTCGAGGAATCTGTTGCCGAGACCATGGGCTATATGACCAGCAATCAGCTGCGTGATCAACCCCAAGGCTCCGAGCAGCAAGCTCCTCGAGAGGATGTTCGGAGAGTAGTCGTCCTAGACGTACCTCGCGACGGGGTCGTACTCTATATATTTCCTCCGACATCTTGGCCACGTGCTACTCGATCTGGCTGTGGGCGTCCTGGGTGCGGTTCCACCCGTTCTTCGTGTGGACCGCCTGACAGTCTGGGCCGGGTTCTTGCACCTGATGATCCTCGCGCCCTGGGCCGCGATCTGGCTCAGTTTCAAGGTGTCGTCCACCGCCTCGTCCGGAAGCTCGCCCATGGACACGACGGTGGTCCTGTATTCGTTCCTGGCGTGGATTGGATCCCGATGAAGCCCACTAGCCACTCCGAGAACAGCGACATGGCCATGCACTCCTCCGGCTTGGTCTTGGTGGTAATCGCACAACAGTTGACGAACAAGACCCCCGACTCTGAACAGACGTACGAGATCTTCAGCATCTCTCGGAACTTGGTCACGTATTCGTCCCTGGTCGAGAAGCTGTTCCTGTCCACGTGCGGCCTTGAGGAGACGAACTTGCCGTCGATCTGCACGGCGTACATGGCCATGGCCTGGGACTGGACCTGGACCGACGGCGTCGACCCCTAGCACAACCTGAGAGGCGAAGTGGGGAGGATCCCGTTCTTGTGTACGGGCTGGTCCCCACGCACGCCATCTTGACCCAAGCCATGGACGACATCGCGGAGTAGGGCCTATAGGTCTTATCGTACATGGTATAGTCCCCTACCATCTTGAAGACCCTGAACATCTTCATCGTTGCCTCCATGGTCTGCCACCGGATGGTGTATGACTCGGTGCTGATCTTAGAGATGTCGAGGTTGGTCCTGACCCTGTCGACCAAGGCGGGGATCTTCCTGATCGTCGTGTGTTTCATCTTCTGTCAGTTGTCCGTGCTCCGGAGGATGTTCGAGACTTTGCTGAGCTCGACGCACGGCGACCAGGCCTGCTCCATCGACCCCTCGCCTACCAGACATTTACAACCCAGCAGAATGAGAGAGAACCCATCCATGCGACTCCGTTGACCGAGACTCCATGAAATATAGCTCTAATCTTAAGGTGTCAAGATGCCATCCCTTTCGCCAAAGATTCCATGGTCTGTACATTCTGAGCTGCCCTTCTAAGGGCTGTGACGCTCAGTACCTGAACCCCCTGCTGCACGACCGTGGCATCACCCACATCCGCAGCCAC
>JALRMF010000635.1:0-18504 GCA_026120015.1 Dendrostoma leiphaemia
TCTTACTTTGCTTTTATAATCTTCTTTTAATATAATATTTAAAATTATTATATATTGCTTTTATGCTGTTTTTAATACTGGTTTTTAAAACCTTTTATATAACCTTTATTACCCTTTCGCTGCAATAGACTTAGTTTTACATCCTTATCTTGTTTAAGTTTTGCATTTAGCTTACTTGCTTATTTTAAGGTATTTAATTAGTTTCTTTAAGAAAGTATACTTATGTATTGCTTTTAGCTGTGCGTTTCTTATCTTAATGCAAGACTCCTTTAGGTGTTTTTAGATAAGAGTTTACATTAGTAATTAAATTTTAGGATATTTTATAGTAATATTGCATTTAGTTAACTTACATTATATTTTATAATATTAAACTGCCGCTGGCTAAAAAACTAGCGTTGGGTTATATTAGGCTAGTAAAAGAGCATTTAACAAATTATTATTCTAGTTAAGATAACTAGATGGGTAGGCGTAATATACGCTGCTTTATAATTAGTTTAAAAGTTGGGATTTCTGGTCTTTTTTTATTATTTTCTTTTAAGAGCCTTAGCAGGTAAGAGCGGTCACCTTGTGCGTAACTCAAGCGAAGGCTGTTAGTTCTAACTATGGGGTCTATAGTCTAAAACTGTGTCTTTTGGAGGTGGATGACAGGGCCTGCCGGGACAGCGGACGTGGCGAGGGTGGGTATGGACGAAGGGGAGCTCCCAAGCTCCCGGGAGATGGGCTGCTGGCGCGTCGAGAATGGGAGGTTCGGACGCGATCCGAGTCGATCGCCTCGTCCATGGTCCGTCTGGTGAGTTGGCCGGTAGTTGGTTGGGGCAGCAGAGTGGGCGGCAAGCGTGGGCGTAACTGATGCGAGCGTAGCTGTGCGCGCAGAAGAGCTTGTCGTTCCTAAACCACCAGCTGACGGAAAGCAGATCCCCGCGAGAGAAGTCTCGGGGGTCGAGGTGGTTTTGGGTATAAAAGAACTCCCAGCTTCTGCGTCGTGTGCCGCCGACCGGATGAGGTCGATGTTTGCTCTGACGTGGATGGGGTGCGCGATTCGCATGCTTTGCCGTTGGTTTCGTCTGGTCAGTCCACGGGTGAACGTTCCCATGTGCAGCGAGTCCGATATGCTGAGAACCCGGGCGGGCTTGAATGCGAGGCGAGTCGAGCGCCTTGTTGATGGTCTGTCTCGTGTCCGCATAGGTACCGCAGCAAGGAAGCTGTGTAGAAACGTCATTAGTGTCTGATAACCAGTACGGGACAGGTTGAGAAGCTACCTCGCAGTTGTTTCGCGTCTGTCACCTCGTTGAAGTTCCGACCATGGTTTTCGCATATCCTCCCAGGTCTGTCGTGGCCACTGCTGCTGGACTCGAATGTGGCGCACGGTGGTGTTTTGGTCAACCGAGGACGAGATGTTCAGGCGATTCTTGTGTGGCGTGACGAGGCTGTTGTATGGACAAGGCTGTAGAAGGAGCAACGTTAGCATATCGACAGCCTATGAGGCCCATGAATGACTTACTCGTTGTCCTCGTGCCGGCCAACTTGAACACCGCGTGTTGCTGCCCCCGTCTCCTTTGGACCCTCCCGACTTCAACGCCGTGATCTCCCTCGTAAATGATGCTCCAACCGCCATCAGCACCTTGTTTTCACAAGTGTCAGGTCCCGGTCTCTGCCCAGCGGCCAACAATGTTGCCAAAGCTAGCTGTCTCTGGCAAGACACCCTCTCATCAGCGATAGGTTTCCCACCAACCCACCCACCCATCGCCTCCGCCTGAAATTATCCAGTCAGGAAACCCTGACAGATCCTATAAACATCTTCATCGAGTCCATTTAGAAGAACAATGACAACCGAATTCCACATCAGAGCAGTCTAAAGTTCCTCGACTGATCTGGGAATCGGAGTCGCCCTCACCAAAACAGGCGCCGTATCCAAACACGAAACCCGATTCCGACTTGCTCAACGAACCGCTGCAAGCGCAGTTCTAAACCCATAGGCAGACGAGGCGTCAACAATCTGGATCCAGTCGTTGAGCATCAGAGGCGCAACGGTAAGAGCTACACCCGTAGACCCACTTGCAGCCTCCTGCATGATCCAGAGAAGCACTCTTACCCCTTCCACCGTAAACGGGTCAACCCTGGCTAACCAACCCTGTGGATGGTCCCCGTCCTGAACAATGAAATTCACCACCCTGTCTCCAGGCTGGTCGAAATGAATATCGAGAGCATTGCCCCGGATATCACGGACCACCTCAAGGCCCTCAAATCTGGTGAAGACCAACTGGAGGAATATAGAGCCACGCGGCTGTGTCCTGAAAAAGGCTGCCGCCGTTTCATCCCTGTAGCCACCAGGCTCCAGACTAGAGAGACCGTTCCTCTGCGTGAAGAGAAGGTCCATGGCCTCTGAATCCTCCCTGGGATCCCACCACAACTGTTCAAGGACTGATGGACGTTCAGGGACCACGACTTGCGGAGACGGGGATTCAACGTCCTGGACATATTCCTCTTCGTCGACCCCAACGTACGCATGAATCTCGTGCAGCTGCCGCCGCCACTCCGCATCTTCTCTCTCGGCAGCTTGCAACCGCATCAATTCCGCGGCCACTTGGATCGCTGCCCACGACAGCGCTTCCGCCAAGTGGGGGTTGAGAATCAAAATAATATGATAACTCGGGAGGGTCGTCCGGACGTACCACCGTACCCGTGCGACCTGTTCATGAGGAAGACCAGCACCGTCAGGCGCGCGCCGCCGACGAACAGAGATCGGTACTTCCTCCTCGATGACGTCGAGGGGTTCTTCCCGTCCATTTTCCGCAGCAGCACGGGCGAGTTCCTCCAGGCGATCTCTTGTCTCCTGCAGTGACTCGATGGTCGATCTGAACCGACTGATGATCAGAACGAGTCGGCCACTGGGATGATCGATCCACGTGGTTCCCTCCATGCCCGCAATCTCGTCCTCGCTGATATCCAGCCACCGGACGGAGTTCCCACTGTCTTCTTCGTCACCACCAGCAGCAGAGCTTGCCGGCGGCGGAGTCGACGGGGTCTGCACTTGCGCATCTCCACGTCCAGGCCTACTTTCCTGTCCGCGAGAGCTACTCTCTTGCCCACTGCCAACACGATCATTGCGCGGAAGCGGCGAAGGCCCCAAGACCACAAGATCGTTGCGTGGAAAGGACGGAGGCGGCGATTGTGACGCGCCACGTCCAACACCCGTTCGCAGATGCTCCTCAGAATCGCCTACTTGCGTGGCGATGCTGTCAACACCGAGGTTGGCATCCTCCTCATCTCTCATGCCCGATGGGCTTCCTTCACGGCTGCTGTTCTGTGACATCTTGTTGTTGTTGTATCGTAACTGAAATCAGATTTCAAGTCGAATGTCGAGAATTTGAAATGGTCGGTGGGAGGGTTGGAGGTTCTCTGACGCGTGGGGAAATGAGAGGAAGAGATGTAGTGGCATAGCCCAAGTGGGTCTGTGCAGACCTGGCCGCGAGCCAGCTATCCTTCAGCCAAGGCTCCTGTTCAACTTTTCGCCTTGACATGATGTTTTTTTTTGTTTCTTGTTTTTAATCATCATTCAGTCTATACGAAAGCCTCAGCAAACAAGCCGAACAGATGGTGCTCCCCCTCCAACTCTTCAACACTCTGCTCATCATGCTCGATCCTCTTTTGTATCTCAGCCTGGGCCGTCTCGAGCTGCTGCATCTTTTGTCGAAGCAGTTTACACTCGCTGCTGAGACCCTCAAGGTCCTGGAGCAGATCGTCTTCGACGGCCGGCTCCAGCCGGGCCGCCTCCGCGAGCATGCCCTTTCTGGTGTCCAGATCCTGCAGCGCCGCATTGCTGTTGTTATACAAGAACTTGACCCGAGCCTTGATATAATCCTCTGCGTCTGGGTCATAAGCCGCATGATTACTCTTGACCGGGTCTCCACATTCTGTGCGGTTCATGCCGCCGTGACAGGTCAGGCTGTCGGCCAGAGCAGACAGCAACACCTCTCCGAACCACAGACTGCTCTTTTCCCAGACCCGCAGGGCACAGAGGCGCGTAGAGAGGGCGGGCGTGCCCTGGTATTCCATCAGAGACATGATGAGGCTGTAGGTCTTGTTCGACTGCTTGAGGGTCGAGGTGATGCCGGCGTTGGGGTCATGCTTCGGCAACCTGTTGCCGAGCTCGGTTGCCAGCCCGATGTAGAGAGGGGACTGGATCAGAGGGGTGTCGCCCGTGGGGTCAAGATCGAGACTCGCCTTGGCCATCTGCTCCAGGGTCCTCGAGACGTCCATCATGCACTCACGCGCGTGGGAGCTCGACACAAACCGCGGCCCCATGTCTCTGTGCATACCAAACTGAGAGTCGACCACGGCCACCAGATCCAGTAGTCGCCTCTCGGGGGCCGCCATGCCGCTGCGGTTGCCTCGTGTCGGAGGGTCCATGGCAGTCCACAGGTCATATCCGCGCAGATATCGCTGCAGGTTCTTGTTGACGCCCTGGATCTCTCTGGCCGTCATCCAAGCCCCCTGCCGGCCCTTGACCGACAGCCCGATGACATAGATGCCGAAACCAGAGGCCTGCCTGTAGACCTCCCTATCGCCACCCCGGCTGGGGTGATAGTCCCAGGCCACGGTGCCCAGGACGACGGACTCGAGCATCTGCCTCGGGATCGAGAGGAATGTGACAAAGCACCTCCAGTCCATGCGCATGGCCATGCGCAAGTACTTCTCCGTCCTCGTCCTGTACCCGCCGCCGCCACGCCAGTCGACATCGCTCGTGTCGATGCCACCATCGATGACGCCGCCGGCGACGCCCTCGCCGGCGTCGTCCCCGCTCTCCTGTCCGTCTTCCTCCTCCATGTCCAAGGCCTTGAGCTTTTTGGCCCTGACGAGAAAGGGTGTGTGGACATGGCGAGGCAGGTCTCTGGCCCTGTCTGCCAGCAGCTTGAACAGCATCGAGATCGCATAATACGACCTGTTGCTGGCGAGCGCCTTTGCCAGCTCCAGCCTCGTCCCTACCAAGAGGGGCAGACCCGCCGTGGCCGTCAGGTCATCACGATCAAGCGTTTCCATAATTGACAAAGCTTTACAAGAGTTGTGTGCCTTGTATACTCGTGCGTTGGTGTCTGTCGTTTCTTGTTTGATGTGGTTGATGAAAGGTTACAATAGTCGAAAGATTTTGGGAGGGATGTTGGCCTTTTCTCCTCGGGACATGACCAGAAGGAAGGAGCCATGATGGTGGTCCTTCCACGTTCCCGCAAGGCTGCAGTGGCATGTCTATTTGTACGAGGACGGGGAGATGGTGGTTTATTTTGAGGTCAATGTTTAATTAATAAGTCTTCAGCATTCCTATGGTTGGGTGCAAGATGGCAGTAAAATGTCACATCCGTGTGCTGGTGATCTCACAAGGAGACCAGCCAACTCACAGATGACATGTCGTGAACACTGTCAAACCCCGTGTCAAACAGGCTTGAACAGCTCACGACATGCACACCTGCCTCGCAACATTTACCCTGTTGCGAGCACCTCTCTTGCGCAGACAGAGGACGAACTCAAACTCTGACTGGAAATCTGCTCATCGACGACGGACGAACTGGGGCCAACTCTTCCAGTTATCGATCCTGAGCCTCGTCTCCGTGCCCCATGGTCCAAAGATTGTGGAAAACTTGGTAGCCCAAGACTTTAACTCTGACATCTCTTGCGAGCCGTCCTTGAAAGTCCTCGCAGCACACTCAAACATGGTCCAACAAATATCGACCGGATGCCACAAAAAGGGCCACCCTCTCTGTTGGCTGAGGTACTTGCGCATTATGTCGGACAGACCATCGCCGAGAGCTTTGGGGTCCCCCCGTCTTCTCAGGAGATCCAGCACGTCCTTCTTGATCTGTGCCTCGACCTGATCCTGGGTCAAGGTCTCATGGCAGGCGCTGCTCTCGGGCTCTCCAGAAGCTGGCTCGGCGTTGGCCTCCGCAGCCTTCTAAGCCTCGGTATCCTCCCTGGCCTTCGCAGCAGCTTCCCGGCGCTTGGCATCCAATTCGGCCTGGGCAATCTTCTTTGCGACCTTGGCCGCCTGCCTCTGGGCCCTGACGCACTCCCGCTCGGCCATTTCAGCCTCCTCCTTGAGCTTTCTAGCCTCCTCGAGATGGGCAGCATCGGTCTTGGCAGCCGCAGCAGCCTCCTTGGCCTTGGCAACCCTCTCGATCTTGGCAGCCTCCTCCTCGGCCGCGGCAGCCTCCTCCTTGGCCGCCTGCTCTGCCAGAAGCTTCTCCTGGTGTTGCGCATCAGCCGGCGTTGCCACCGACAGAAGTTGGTGCGACAAGGCGTCATCCCAAAACGTAACCAGGTCCAAGTCGCCGCCCTGGCGGACTTGATCGGCCCAGTCCCGAAGGATCATGAACGCCTGCACGAACGTGTTCTTCAACCGGAACACGTTATTGTTCGGGTGCTTCTTGGCGCACAGCCCGACGACGAAGAAGTCACCTTCGTCTCGGGTGCGGATCCGCACGCTCTGGTCGAGCCGGGTCAAGAACTCCTTCTGCACCGAACCTCCCTTGCCCCAGAACAACGCTCCACAGCGTTCGCGGTGGATCTTTACCTCAAACGGGCCGAGACTCTTGTCGTGCACTACAAAGTACACGGCGTGATCCCAAAGCGCTTTGGTCAATTCCTCATCCAAAGCCCCTGGAGGGACGCTGAGGTGGAACCGCTTCTTGTTCCGCTGTTGCTCCTGGGCCAGCTCCCGTCCAGACTTTTCCCGGGGCACCTGCTTGGTAGCCTCCTTCATCTGGGCCTCCTTCATATCGGACACCTTCTGACTGTGCCTTATCGTAAAACCACCAAGCGGCATGGGCACCGGCCGAGGTGGTTGGTACACCGGCGGTGCCGGCTTGGCCGCTTGTCCCGGGCGCGTCGGCTGCTGCGCGGCCGTGCCCTTCCCTACCGACGCTGGGTCCAATGTCAGCTTGGACAGCGCGGGGAACAGGGTCTTGTCGCCCATCTTGGACATCGGGCGCGGCCTTACCGGTGGAACCTGCTGCCAACCCTTGTCGGGACCGCCCGCGGGTCCGCCATTGCCCTTGGCCCCAGAGTCGTCCTTCTTGGGCGGGTTCAGACGCTCCTCCCCCGAACGGTAGACAAAACTGTCCTCGATAGGACCCTGCATCTTGTTCAGGAGCTCGGTCGCGTCGAGCTTGAACGCTCGAGCAAACTGCTCGAGGGCTGCCGACTTCTCCTTGGCCTCGGCCTTTCGAGCCGCATCGAGGTCAGCAACGCCGCGGCAGAAATCTTGCCTCGAACCAGGGTCTGCCTGACGCGGGAGGTCCTTCTTCTCGGAAGAGACCGGCTTGCTGGCCGGCTCTGGGCCCTGCGCGGGTGCCTGTCCTGCGGGAGGCGCCCGAGGTGACTCGGCAGCCTCTGCGGGAGGCTGCTCTGGGCCCTGCGCGGGTGCCTGTCCTGCGGGAGGCGCCCGAGGTGACTCGGCAGCCTCTGCGGGAGGCTGCTCTGGGCCCTGCGCGGGTGCCTGTCCTGCGGGAGGCGCCCGAGGTGACTCGGCAGCCTCTGCGAAAGGCCAAGGCCCGGCAGTCCTCGCGGCAGCAGGGGACGGCTGTTGGGCGGCGTCGTCGTCGTCCTCCACATCCTCGCAAGTCATCGGCTTGGCTTTGGGCCCAAACGAATTGGGGTCGAACCACATGGAATCGAACAAACCCTTGCCCTTGCCCTTGCCCTTGCCCCTGCTCCTTCCCTTGCCCTTGCCCTGGTAGACATCTTCGTCCACGGGCGAGTCATCCTTCGTGAACGCGATATCGGGAGAAGGCACAGTCTTCCCTTTCAAGAAGTCCCGGGCAAGCCTTCGTGCCTCCTCCGTCCTCTGCTGCTCCCTCTCCTTCATCTCCCTAGCCGACGCGATGACAGCCAGAGACTCTGGCGCCTCGGGGCTGCCGTACAGTGCGGGCCTCTTCTCCGGGTGGTCCGTTGGTACCTGTCCCCACGCGTTCTGTGGGAGTTGGTTCCAGTCCCCTGTTGAAAAAAAAAAAAAGGTCACATTAGTCGAGAACAAAAGAAACATGGAAGTGATGAGGGGTGATGATGGGATTGCAAGTACGGGGGAATGCTGGGTCAATGTCGGTGTAAGGGTATCACGCGTGTACTGTAGGTACTTACTCTGGAAGATCTGCCACTGTGTAGTGGTGCGTTTCCACGCAAACCAATCGGCAGACACTGCTCGCCACTTTCCCTTCGTCTCGGCATCGCTGACAATGTTGTTGCAGACCAGACTGGTCGCCTCTGTCGCCATGTCCTGTAACCTCTCGAGGGCTGCCTTCTCACTGATGCCCTTGGGACCGGACATCATGATCAGCAGCATGCACTCTCTGGCACCGATACATGCCGCCACTACCTCTTGCGACGCCAATTCCAAAGAATCGGTAGCTCTCTCTGACAAACTCATGCTGCTGCTGCTGTTGCTGCTGCTGCTCTTGTTGTTGTTGTTGATGATGATGCTGCTGCTGCTGTTGCGGCGGCGGCGGCGGTTGTTGTTGTTGTTGTTGGGTAGAAGATCAAGATTTCGAATTTCGAATTGGAGGTGTGGAAGACCTTAAAAGGTGCGCTCGCAAGGACGGGGGCCCACTTTTTTTCAGGGCCCAGCAGTGGTGCGTGCGTAACTGATAGCGATAAGACACCTCGATAAAGGAAGAACATGACTGTTCTCGGCCTACGGGGAGACTACTCCGATACTAGGGGACGCGAAACTGACGCGGTTGGGCTTTTCCAGATTGCTTCATTACTATGGTATACTATACGGGAGTGGAGCATGTCTGCCACATGTTCCACAGATGAGACCCTTGTGGTCAAGGTGGTTGAGGCTCTGCGGCCCGAGCCGAAGTCCACTCTTGGTGCAACGTGGAGCTGACCCAGCAGCGCAGGCAATCGGATGGGGAAGGATCATCCCTTGTGGATGCTGACCTAACCAACTTCAACGACAATGTCACTGTCCACGGATACGACAAGATGTCTCTATGGCCATGTCGTCACTGGCAGAGGGTAGAACGTCAAAGGTTGAAGAAGGAAATCTTTTTTGAGTCTTGAAACAGTGACTGACTGACTGTGTAGGTGATGTGTAATTGTATTTCTTGCGGTCATCATGTGAACATCTACTATGCATCGGTAGGTATTTATAGAAAACTGTGTAGTATCTTTACGACATGTCAGGATGACACAGGACACTGTCCCCAAGGAGATGGAGTGCACTTCTCGCATACATAGGCGTGCGTGTGTGCGTGTGTGCATGTGTGCGTGTGTGCGTGGAGATGTTGCCCAGGTGGAGGCGGAACAGCACACTCGCAAACAAGATATGTGTCATGTACGATGACGGGAAAGATGAGGGAGTCACACGCAATTGTAATGGTAGAGACAACAATAATGCATCTGAAACGCTGATGGGCCATTGTCACTCACGACAGAATTGTGTGCCAGTGATCAATCATGCAACCCCGTTGGATGTGAGCCATGCATTTGACTTGGTCGAATATTGAAACGCGCTGCAAGGTCGCTAAGGCTCCAGTGGCAGAGTGGGGCCACGGTTCAAGTGGGGCTACTTAGCGCGTTTGTGGGATGCAGGCTGCAGTCAAAACTTCTGCCCCGTCCGAAAATCTGACCAACCTTCCTTCCTCCCAAACCACAACAGCAACAGCAACAGCAGCAGCAGCAGCAGCAGCAGCAGCAACAACGACAACAACAACAACAGCAGCAGCAGCAGCAGCAGCAGCAGAAGGGTCAGTATACCATTTCTGAATAGTTTCTTCAATGCACACTGGAAAACTGTGATTGCTAACGCTCCTCGATTACAGTACAGAGTCAATGACAGGTGACAACGGAAAGGGTGGCTCCAAGAGCACAGGAGAGGGAGAGCGCGGGAGTCGGTCTCGTCGGCCCTCGACAGGATCTGTCGAGGAAATCGAGAGAGCGCCTGCCTCGACGCAGGGAGAACCGAGCGGTCATGCTCGAGGGAGGAGGAGAGGTCGACGGGGTCCGTGGTCGAACCAAGGATCAATGCATTTTGGTCCTGGTTTCGAACGCGACGCCAGCACTGCTAGCCATGGCTACGGTCAAGAAATGGTTGGTCGGAAGCGACCGTTGGAGGATGAGGACGGGGCTGTCCTCAGTGAACATGGCGTCAAGTTCTTCAAGTATGGCACGGAGGCCACTCGAGATGAGTTTGGTCAGAGTACGGACGTCCAGCCTGCAGGTGTCGGGAGACACGTGCCGAACTTCCTGGCTCCGTCGACGCAGGTCCTTGGTAGGATCGAAGGCAGGGTGGACGATTCCCGGCAGGGTGATGTGGCCTGCCTGACGGCCATGGCCTTCGCGCGGAAGAACAGCCCGTACGGGGCTGCAATGATGAGTTTCACCCCGGTCACCAGACCCAGGATGGGCAGCCGTCTGAGCATGAGACCTCCCACGATGAGTCGGTCTTCTTCGTCGGCGTCTCTGGTTCATCGGCCGCTGGGCAGCAGCTCGAGACCGCCGATGGGCAGGGTCTGTGCGAGCTGTGAGAGCGACAAGCACAAGACTGGAGCATGTCCGGTCCCGAGTCGGATGGGAGACACGAGTGTCTGTTCCTTCTGCAACGTGATTGGACCGGGCGGCGGTCACACATTGGACGCTGCCAAGCAGGACGAGTTTAGCTATGCCTCTGACAAGGGTAAGGGACCACCTGGCTGTCCTAAGCTATTGCTAGCGACGAGGTCAGGGGCCATCAAGACCGTTTTTCAGGAACTGGTCCTGTCACGCCGCCGCAAACCCGTCATGCGGACCCACCTGGAGAGGAACTGCGTGATCAACATCACGCTGGAGTATTCGCGGATGTACTGTGGGATGCAGATGCCTCCAGAGCTGGAGGGCATGTGGCCGTACACGTTCGAGGACGCGATTAGACACAAGGATTTGCTGTCTAAGTTTGACTCGGTCGGTATCGAACACATGCCGAGTTCTTCGCTGGAGGGGATGAAGTTTGAAGATATCAGGGAGCAGTACCAGGCCCGGAAGCTCCTCCCAATGATTCTCAACAACTCCCCGCGCAGCTTCAGACGCCCCCCCCCATCCGATCGGGATGGGTCATCCAAGAAGGGTCATGAGGAGGATGATGACATGGCAGATGACATCCCTGTCCATGTTCCAGAAAACGGGCCCCGTGTCGTTTCGCGGGATGGGTCATCCAAGAAGGGTCAGGAGGAGGATGATGACATGGCAGGTGACATCCCTGTCCATGTTCCAGAAAACGGGCCCCGTGTCGTTTCGCGGGATGAGCCTGTCCCTTCTGGGTCTGCTGGGTCCGGTCCTACTGCGACGGCCGGTCCTACTGCAACGGAATCTCCGGCTCCTCAGGCTACAGAGGGTGCTGCGACCACGGGCCCGACGACACCGATGCCTCCAGTTCCCAAGGTTTCGTTGGGTGCTGCGATTTTCGGTGCTTCGACGACCGGCCCGACGACGTCGGTGCCTCCAGCTAATCCGTTTAGGCGGGTGGTCCCTCCGACCGGTTCAAGGGTACCTCAATCTCCCGTGGATAAGCAGGATACTGCGGTGGCCGACGATCGGACAGATGTTGCTTCCGATGCGAGTGACGACGAGGCGCAGTCAGATTTAGATGTTGACGTTCCTGCGCACAAGGGAGCTGGAAAAGGGGCGTCGATGGGGAAGGAGGACATCATCGATTACTCGGACGAGGAATCAGATCGGGATGTTTTCGTCCCCCCGAGACACAGTCGGCGTGGGCCAGAGGATGACTTCGATTGTAATCTCGATTAATCGTGCAAGTCTCGTGCCGCTCCGAGGCTTCTTGGAATGAGAGATGAAGTTTTCCTCTCGTTTGAACCTCAGGCTCCTCAACTTGTCGCATAATGTAGCTCTGTGAAGAGCTGCATAAGCGTATTGTCTTTCAGCCCAAATGGGTGCCCGGTAGGGCTCCCAGCGGGAAATCTTCGGTGGGGCGATGGGTGTGGTGGGCTGGTGGGAATTCATCGTCAGAAAGGGGATTTTCACCTTTTCGGTTTTTTTTATTGATCATTGGTTTCTCTTCTCCCGAAAGGGAGCAAGAGAGGTTTCTCCCGAAAGGGAGCAAGAGTGGTTTCTCCCGAAAGGGAGCAAGAGAGGTTTCTCCCGAAAGGGAGCAAGAGAGGTTTCTCCCGAAAGGGAGCAAGAGTGGTTTCTCTTCTCCCGAAAGGGAGCAAGAGATTGGATTTGAAGTGTTGGCAGCAAAGCGGGAGTCCAGTCAGGACGGGAAGGCACCACGAGGCAGTTCGCGAGCAAGACACCACGAGCAAGACACCACGAGGCAATTCGCGAACAAGGCACCACGAGCAACACCACGAGCAACACCACGAGCAAGACACCACGAGCAAGACACCACGAGAGACACTACGCAAGACACTACGAGCAAGACACCACGAGAGACACCACGAGCAAGACACCACGAGGCAATCTGCCAGCAAAAGCAGCAAGCAGCAAGGTCTTACAAGCAGATTCACACGAGCAAGATCACGCCAGATCAGAGGGAAGGGCACGGCATCGCGAGCACGGCATCATGGGAAGGGTTTGACGGACGCACAAGCACGGAAAAAGTCACACAGGGAAAATAAACGGGCGGAAAACGAGAGGCAGGGCGATACGAAAAGCAACGAGCGGGACAGGGCACCACGGACGAGGCAGGGCATCACGGGCAGGGAATGACGGACAAGGCAGGGCACGCACCACAGGCAGGACATGACGGACAGGGCATCAGAGGCAGGGCATACACTACACCACGGGCAGGGCATACACTACACCACGGGCAGGGCACACACCACAGGCGGGGCACACACCACAAGCGGGGCATACACTACACCACGCGCAGGGCACACAACACACCACAGGCGGGGCACACACCACAGGCGGGGCATACACTACACCACGCGCAGGGCACACAACACACCATAGGCAGGGCACACACTGTGGTTGGCACAGCCCCGGGCAAGCAAAATCCCAACCGGGGGTCTCACGCCGCACTGCACATGTCACACTTGGTAAGCCTCCCGTCACCACAATGTTACCTCGTCACTCACTAATCCTCCTGACAGGTAGTCTCGGTTGGACGCTCTTGTGGAGCAGAGCCTCTTTCCCATTCCCGACCCATACTCGATGCAACACGACAAGCCGCTCGACACCATCCTCGTTAACCACACAAGCCATGCCCCTTCCGAATTCCCGAGAAACACGACAAGACGGCACAGAGTTCGACGCACTCATCCCTGGGGCACGACTTTTGGAGAGCTCCCGCTATCGTTCCGTCCGTCGCGGTCCCAACATCCCACACAGAAAAGATGAAAAAAAAAGGAAAAAAAAAGACAAACATCTCGCCGCATAAAACACGGCTCTCGAGGAGAAACCCAGCACAAAAGCCCAAGACTCTTGCCGCACGCAACTCACCACCACCCTTCTTCGGAACGATCACAACTAAGCCACCCAAGCCTCTCGCCGCCACAAACAATCCGGTGCCCTTACACTTGCCACAGTGCCCCAGATCAAGATAGACTACATTAGACGCCTCAATGAAAAGATATGAAACAATAGACAAGAATGCTAAACTGCCAGCCATGGGCTGTCCAGTGTGACTTGTGGACAGTGGGGACCAGAGCTGACTTTATGAAAGTTACGATCCCTGACAAGAAGAACTGGGCCGCCAAGATTCGAGCAAAACCTGGCGTAGGGACGCCTTTGCCAAAGATGGGCGTCGGAGACGGCATTATAGAGTCAGCAGCAAGAGGTGAATGAAGCAATGAGATATGCGAAAGGCGAGATATTCCGGAATCAAGAGTAGAAGAGCGGATCCAGAGTACTGGCTACGTAGGCTCAATAGGGGCTGGCAGCTGGAGCGGAAGTTGGACTGGCGAGATTTGCCTGCTTGCCTATGATTTATCGTGCTGGCCAGTTCGTTCGGACTCCGGGTCGGTCCTCTGTGTGGTGTGCATTTCCTGATGACATGGCGTGGTTCATTGTGAGTACATATCAAACAGGACAGGGCGTCAAACAAGTTTGCAGTGGGCACAGACATGTGTACGATCAAGAGGCCTCTCCGTGTCACGTTCCCTTTATTGATTTCCCATGCGCGTCACCTCCACGTTTAACTCTCTTGGCATCCCAAAAGCCCGCCCTCATCCGTCGCCTGCTTCATCCCACCCCAAACCTCCTCACCCACTCTTTCTGCCAAAGCTGCCAGGCTTGGGCTTCTTCTTTTGCTTGCTTTGTGCCGCAACAGGGTGCGCGGGCGTGCTGCTGGTCTCGGGCGGGGGCTGCAGATCTGCCTTGCTCACCGCCCCATGCCCACCTGAAGAGACAGACTTTGCTGCTGCGGACTGCCCCACTCCTGGCCGCGATGACCTCGTGCTGCCGGAGGGCTCGCCGTGCTGCCTCGAGCCTTGCCCACGTGAGCTGCTCTGGTCAGGAACACGACGCGCGGCCCTTTCAGCGGCAGCACTGGAGGATGCCCCCACTTGCGAGTCTTGTACTGCCTGACTAGTCTTGGCTGATGGTCTCCTCGTGTCAAAGAGCCCCTTGACCAAGCTCATGTCTCTGCTGAGGTCAGGTTCAACCGGCCCCGCGTCCCTCGACAGGTCATCGCCATATGGCTCCTGATCCAGGCGGATGTAGTACAGCATGTAGTCATACCCCAGCTCTCCGATCGACCAGGAATCGTCCTTGAAGCTCCTGAACCTCTCTGGGTCACCATGTGGTAGGATCTGTCGGCCCTCCGCGTCATAGAGACGCACGTAATCGTGACCGGCCGGCGTGTCCCGCAGCCGGACCGCGGCGGTCAAGCTATAGAAATTGTCGTAAAGGTCTGCGTCCGTGTCGAGGGGTCCGTTGGTGTGATATATTACCGTCTCAGACTTCCACTTGCGCACTTTGCTCCTGGACTTTGGCGGGAGCAGGAACCTTCGTACCCTCAGAGAGTCGGGATCTGTCATCTGCTCCTGTGGGGTCAGCAACACTCGTATGACCACAGGCAATGCAACGGTCACGCTGTACTCCATGTTCCCATCCTGATAGACGCCGTTCAAGTCTCGAACATGTTGAGTCAGGTCGAGGCCCTCCTCGCCGTCCCATTTGACGACGTTCATGTCGCGTGCCAGAAGCATCGCGTCACCTTCTGGGGACGCCTTCCAGGTTTGCGGGGCAGCAGGTCCCGCCTGTCGCTCAAGGACGGGGTAGAACAGACGAAAGATGCCATTTGCCCAGACTAATGACTCCATGTTCTTGCTTGCCATGACATTGGCAAATGTGAGAGGCTTCTGCAGCCCCCACTCCTCTTCCAACACGGCAAACATGTGTTGGCGTGCTGCCTGGACGGAAACCTTGTCGGCTTCTGTGTCCGCTGTGAAATCTGAAAGCGCAAACTCTAGCAGCGCATTGCCTCTAATAAAGGGCGCGTCCAGGCTGTCGAGCTGGCTGATGATGTGGCGAAAGACCATGACCGCGCAGTCCAGCGCTGACATGTCGGTCTCATCATTGTCGGATCCGATCCAGAACCGCGAGAGGATCACGCGCAGCGTCAGTTCGCCGTGCTGGCGTAGCGTATCTCGAAGGTCAGGAAGGCTCATCGTCGCTTGTTGTCGTGTCTCAATCGCAAAGGACGAGATGTAGGTGGTGCAGAGACTTGAAAGGTGAGGGGTCTTGGCTTGTACAAGACGGGATGTATTTGGTACATAGGGGGGGCTTCACGACCCTCTGTATTCAAAAATACAGGGTCCAACCAGCTGGCTTTAGGGGCCAGTGCGCACCATCTACCGATAGAGACATCCCTGCACCCGCCAACACCCTAGAAACATCTTTACCAGCACGACACAGACATCCCAACCAACACTCCACCGTGTTGCAACCCACAAAGCTTTCCACGATGCCGCCAAAGAAGAATTCCGCCCGCGGCGCGGTCAATACGGTACAGGTTGGAGAGACGACAGGAAATGTCCAGGCCCAGCTAAAGACGCTGAAAACGGCGTGCCATGAGTCCTCTACCGATCTCAGTCGTCGCATCAAGAAGGCCGCGGACGAATGTCCCAAGGATACCAAGAGAGGCCAGGAGGAGTTCCTCGCGCTGCTGCCCAGGCCCACGTTTGGACCTGAATGGTCCGAGCAGGACGAGGAGCAGCTCCAGGCAGAGGTGCTGAGATCGGAGGACTGGGAGGACCACAGACGCGTCAAGGACGCGTTGATCGGCGCGTACAAGATGTGCTTTTTCATCACGGGTCGCCTACTTCCAGAGATTGTCGGGTTCAAGACAGGTCTGGTGTGGGGTAGCGACCATGCCACAGCCGTCAACAAGATGTGGTCTAATTACTTCATCGCCCCGATGCAGAGGATCATCTGCCACCCATTCCTGCGGGCCAAGATCTCGTGGATGAGACTGGCCTTGCAGTGGGCAGTCATATGCCGCACAGACGACCGGCGCGTCCACCTCTTGAACGGCTGCAAGGGCGATGTCTTCCTCCGCGTCCTAGCAGAGGTCATGGACACCGTCCAGGACGGCACCGTGAGGCCCGCCGCCCTGCGCAGGCTTGCTCTTCGCCTATATAAAGAGAATTTTGCAGAGGATGGTGACCAGGATCCAGACTGGTCACTCTTGATGGAACAAATCGAGGCGCGGGCGTGCTCAGAGTCGACGGCGCCACCTGTGCGCGACAGCCGCTCTGCCCGTGACGATACCGCCGCTCCGTCGCCGCCACACCTCTACACCGTGCACACAAGGGATGCATCATTGGTGTTGGAAGCTCTGGACGGGATGACGGCCTTCACCTTCCTCAAGTTCCAGTCCTCCGAGACGGTCTTTAGGACGATCAGGCTCGTCAAGCACAAGCACGACTGGCCGCGCAGGCCCGAGACTGAAGAGGCCGTCAAGGCAACCCTGCTGTCGGAAGAGAGACAGCTGAGGATGGAGGAACGCCGCCAGCAGAATCAACAACCTCCTGGGAGCGCCCGACGGCTGCCGATATAGTATGTTGACGGCCGTACGGCGCCCCACAGGACCGGTGACGATAGACGCTGGACCGACCGCAGCCGCTCCGAAACGGGTGTCGATGTACTCGACCCCGACCAGCTTGCGACATGGCTGGCAGAGGCAGATGCCGAAGCCGTGGGTGCTATGCGAGAGTCTCCCTGGGTCAAGGGGAAGAAGAAGTCCAGGAAGGATGAGGAGGAAGAAGAGGAATTCGACAGAATCCTCTCCGTTCGAGACGACTCCACTGATGATGATGATGTCGCCGAGGGAGATGACGATGACGAGGAAGACGAGGATGAGGAGGGGGAAGAAGAGGAACAGCCGCCACGGCAACGAGGGCGTCCCCCGAAGGCCACACCGAAGCCTGCTGCTGCCAGGTCTGGTCGCGGTCCTGGCCGTCCTCGGAAGGCTGTAGCAGGCGCCTCTGCGGCGGCTCCACCTGCCCCTGCGGCACCTGCCCCTGCGGCAGCACAGCCAAGTCGACCCCGTGGCCGTCCGCGAAAGCAACCTGCGCCCGAGTCCGCCGAGGCCCCTGTGGCTGCTTCCGCGGCTGTGTCGGAGGATGTCGTCCCGGCGTCTTCTATGCTTCAGGGGGCGGACGGGCCTTCTCAGGTCACAAGGACTACAAGTGGACGTAACACTGTCATCAGTGAGACGGACATGCAGAGCTCCAGTTCTCCTAAGCGCAAGGCAAGAGCGGCCAAGAATGACAGCACGTTCGGTCTGATAGACAAGCCCCACGACAACGGGTCATCGCGTCCGGCCCAACACCTCTCTGCCGACATGTTTGCGGATGAGGATATTGAAATTGTCATTGGCGGGGAGGAGGAGGAGGAGGACATAATACCGCCGGGAACGCGCAAGAGTGACGAATCTTCCACAAAGCGCAGGCGGTTGGACAGTCAAGGGGAAGAACCCGGCCCCGCCGTCTGGTCAAAGGTCCGGGAGCTGGATGAAAGCATGCTTGTCGACTCTGGTCTGCCAGATGACGACGATGATGTCGCCCCGGCCAGGAGAGTGGTTGTTCCTGATCTGCCCACCAGCCTCACCATGAATGAGGTGAATAATGCGCTGGCGGGTCGTTCGGACATTGGGGACTACAGCATCGTCGCCGGCACGGGTGGGCAGCCAGTCTCATCTGACGAGCCGCCGCAGGTTCAAGGGCACAGCAGCTTCGCCAGGACTGGCGGACAGCCAGTCCCGACCGAACCGCAGGTTGACAATCAGCAGGCACAACGGCGTCGGAATGATGGGTCAGGAGCTCTTCGCGGTGTTCGGGTGAAAAGGCAAGGTCTGTACTCCCAAGATACAAAAGACTTTGCCAGAGACCCAGAATGGGTAGTTGAGTATATATAAATTGTAAAAATAAAAAAAATATTTATATTGTAATAAAAAGAGAAAAAAGTATTAAAAAAAAGGTAAAATTAAAAGAATTATTAAAACTATAAAAGGTTAATTATATAAATAAAGTAAAATTTAATATTATATATATATATTATTCTTAGCTTTAC